>VZUI01040798.1:0-55000 GCA_013401135.1 Cettia cetti
AAGAAAGAAAGAAAGAAAGAAAGAAAGAAAGAAAGAAAGAAAGAAAGAAAGAAAGAAAGAAAGAAAGAAAGAAACCTACTTCTGAATTTTGGGTGGCTCAGCCTCTATAGGACTTGGCATCAGCCATGCATATGAGCTCCCATATCATCAACACTAAAGCTGCAGTGGCACTCTTAATGCCCCAAGTATTGCCAGCAGCCTTAAACCATACACAGCAAACCTTTCGCAGTACGGTCTGAGCTGAAGGCATCCACAGCCAATCTGTTCTCACCAGACTTTACAAATCTTGCAGGCACCTAAAAGGGTTATCTCAAGTCCTCCTCACAGTAAATAAAATATTCTTTAAAAGGCTTTTGGGGATCCTCAGGGCATTCCAGTATTGCCAGGAAGATGCTTTACCCTACCTAGCAGAGAAATACATAACAATGTGCTTTAAAAATTAAAAATTTAAAAGAATCTGAATAATTGCTTCCTGTCAATTTTCTAGGTTGGCATCGTGTAATTCAAGAGTAAACCATCTCAACAAATTCATTTGGAAATGTCTGTCTAGCCTGTGGAAAAGCTATGCAAAACTGTGTACAGAGCACAATACATAATGAAGTTTACACTTGCTTTGGTTTTGTCCTGAGGAATGTACAGCAATTCTGACACAGTTTCTGTTAGTGTTACCATCTACAACATGCAGCTCAGTAGCACAGGAGTCAATTTCCTGTTCAAAGGGGAAAACAAGGACTAAAATATTCACAGGTTAATTGTCTCAAAATATTATTATTTGGTTCTTCTTAATTATAACTAAATGCCTGTTTTACCAGAATTAATGAAAAATAATATTATTAAGCAGATGCTAAAATTATAGGGCAGGACAAAAAATTCATAATGAAACCAATGTTTTTCTATCTGCTTCTTTAGGTTTGCACAGGCTATAGTCTCAGACCACTCCCTTTTGGCCTGACCATAAGAATGAATCAAAATTAAATGATCAGGGTCTTGTACTCTGATTTGCTCAAATAATTGCATTTTTTTTCCAACAAGCAACAAAGAGAGCTGTGTGCATAATCAGGGGGGATGTATCCTACTAGGAGATACATCCCCCTCTCTCTGATTTCAGTATTTTTCTGAATCTTGAAAATAGAAAAAGTGAAATGGGAAGACATATTTGATTATAGTACACATACACCAACTAAAAGGTCATCAAACTTGAACAGATTTGTACACAGAAAAATCTCTGAAAATTGCAAAGAGCTGCTTGAAAATGTTAAAGCGACACAATTTCTCAGGAAAACAGCAGTCAAGCAAACAAACACAGAGCGATAAAAACAACTTTTTCAGTAGAACTCTGGAGGAAGGATTTTTTTTTCCGTTTGTTTGGGTTGGTTGGGGTTTGTGGTATTGGTTTTCTGCATATTTTTGGTTGGTTTGTTCGTTTGTGTAGTGGTGGTTCTGTTTGTTTGTTTTGTTTTCTTTCCCCAGAAAACAGACTGATTTGCTTGTTTTGATTTGATTGATTTTATTGTTTTTTGCTGTTTTTAAAAAAACCAAGTTAGACTCAAAGCAGATTCAAACCATGAAGAATTTCAAACTGCATGGCTTCCTATATCTCAAAGCTAAAGGCATATTCACACTGTGACCATATCAGTGCACACAGCACAATGAAGCTTCCTCTATGACTGTAATATAAATAATTTTCAAATTAAATTGGATGTATGTTATAGACTAAAGAAAGAATATTGTTCTTAAATACGGGTAGAAAAGTGAAAAATTACAGATTTGAAATAGGAGTAAAATCAGATATTCTCAAGAGTTAAGCCTTTTTGCAGATCCATTACTGCTTCCACCAGTGTTGCCAAGGTGTCTTGATTTACCTGAGCAATGAATCTATTACAGACTATACATCTATTCCACTACTCTCATGTATTTATATACATACTTTGAAGGAATCATTCTGACTACTGCGGCTGACTTCCTGAGCAAAGAAGACCAAAGTTCCCAATTGAGCTACAGAAATACACAGCAATAAAATCCCCAAAAAACCCCAAAATATTTTGATTGGAAAAGTAGTTGATATTGAATCTGTTACCTTGCTTGTTAAAAATTGGACCATGCTGCTCATTTTCATTTGTCTTGCTTTCATTTCTACCCTCAGCATTTCCCCACAGATATCCATGCACAATCTAGCTGTATAAATGTAGAAATGCCTCATGCCAAAACAAAACTTTTTAGACTAGTCTGCTTCTTAAAACTTTGACCTGAAAATTCAGAAACAACACTTGAGAATCAGTATGAGTACTATGAAGAGTTCAAAATGTATTATAAAAATCCTTAAAATTTTAAGGGTGAATGTTTTGAATAAGTTGTATTTTTAAAGGAATATTCAATTCTTAACTTTGGTATCTTGGAATACCATTATTTACATGAATCAATTTCAAAAAAGAAAAATTCAGATGAAAAGAAAGAAAACAACTACTCTTTACTGACCAAACTGCCTGGTAGTATTCCTCAGTTATCTCAAAAGCTGTGTGATACCCTGGTGAACTTAGAAGCTCACATTCGTGAGAATAAGAAGAGCTCATTTATTGTTCTTCTTCATTCCTTGAAGAACCAGTTCCTCTGTTCCTCTCTTGTCCTCTAAATACACACTGACCAAACAATTTTCTCTTAATCTGCAGGAAAAGGTTCATGAAAGTTTGCCTTTAGGGGATCACAGAGGCAAAACATTTTTTTAATCTTTCCCCATTGCTCTCTCAGGGCATAGCACTCCTGACTTCAAGCAGCATTCATTCACAAGCCTAGCAAGAACACCCATTAGTTATACTCATGACAGTATTACTGAGCCCTTTCTCTAAGTTCTATGTGCTAACTCAATATAAAATCACAGTTCTGAGTATTGATCAAATAAAATTTCCACTCAAGCAGCCCTGACAAGAAAGCCAGATCTGCTGCATAGCAGCACAGTCTTACCATGCCTGTAGCCCATACACTGAAGTTTCCTCTGAAGTTTAGTATCCTGATAGCTCTGCCTCTGGAGTGCCTTGGGATATGCCTGAAATACTTCTTTACCCTCTCTCTGATCTTTACTGGCTCTCCACTCCAACAAGAGACAGCAGTCTCACATTGATCCTGTTCAGCTTGCCACAGAGCATTCCCCAGCTGCAAGGTGCCATGAACCTGACTTGGGATAATGGTTCACATTTGCCGAAAATACTTCAGAGAAATCATGGGCCCTAAACTTACAATTTCCCCCGATCTACCTGAATCCCAACTTTAATGACAAAAATTCCCCCTCAGAATTATTGAGTATTAGATTTAGACTTAGTTCAGTAATGGAAAGCCTGAACTCCCACTTATACCCCAAGCCTGGTTGGTCAGTCAGTAAGACTCTAATCTTTATATTTGTAATCTCTAATTTTTTTTTTTTTTTTGCTATATTTTGCTGTTAGTTTTAGGACACAAAAGCAAATATCTGAAGTGTTCCAGCACAGTAAGATTAATTGTACAAGTGGGAGTTACAAGCATGCTTATTTAGTGAAGCCCTTATCTTACAAGGAATGCTTTTTAAACTGGAGACTACAACCACCACCAGCAGTGCCAAAACCTGATGAACTGAAATAAAGAAAGAGGTAAATTTACACAAAATTTACTTTTGTGGAAATACAAAATGAAACATAGGCTTAAGCATGTGGGTCTCTTTGAATCACCTGAGACCCGCTTCTTTAATTTACTCAACATTTGGAATTGCACACAGAAAAGAAAAGGAATAAGGTGATTCTTCTTCCTGAGTTAGCATAATATAAAGTTGTTAATGTCTAATTTTGAACTCTACCTTTGTGCTTTAGTGGACCAGAAGACAGAGCTTGACAAACTGGAGTATTTATCCAGACAAAAATAGCCACTCAGCTGTGCTTTAGTGCCATTTTCTGTCACACCAGCATGACAGCACTAAGTGTTTAGTTCAAATAAGTGGTTCCACGTCCTCTGATAATACAACATGGTTCCAGCATTCTGTTCACTACAATTTCAGCTCCATCAGGGGTGGCACAAGACAGCTCAGTATTCCCAGAGATTTTCAAACTGTGGTGCATGTGTTCTATTATTCACTCAACCTGTCTGGTCCATTTGGACTGGATTCACCAGGGAATACAATTAGCTGGCCATTTTATTTACACGACCCAGCCTGCCAATTTGTCTGGAGCGTCAGTTATTTTTTATTTTTCTCTTGCAGTTTTGAATTATTTCTGATGTGGCAACTATCTGTAGCCATGGATTCTTCTTCCACCAGGCATTAGTGTGTAAGGCAACCAACCGTTGGGGGACTCATCTTGGGGCAGTCAGAATCTTCAAATTTGAAACAGTAGTTATTTCCTCAACAAACTCAAGTACATTGTTCTTTTAAATGAGTCACTAAATAAGACTTCTTCTTAATGTGCTGCCAAACAAATAATGGAAAATATGAAGGAACAGCAACAGACAAAGGCACGCAAACACAGGGAAATGAATTAATTCTGCTGCCTCTTGCACAACTAATCAGTGTTCCCAAAGCAGGGCACTATTGCTGCCCTGAAGACCAGAACGTGACACAGGCTATTTAGTGTTTTAGGAAAAGAGGCAAATATTCAAAAAAATGAAACATTAAATGATCTTATCCAAAGAACAGAGAACTTAAATAATCTCATCAAGCCTCACAGAACTAACATTGTCACTGTATTTGAGATATACTTTCCAAAGTTCAGCTAGCATATACAACACAAATATTTAATGTCAAAAAATAATACCAGACATAAAAAGAAACATAAAAAACTCACTCATTCAAATGCAGACATTTGAAATGGTAAATATATGAAAATACTGTGTGCTTTTTCAGACAAGAAGGTTCTTATATTACCATTTTACGATGCCAAATATTTTCTGTCAAAGTCTTCACTTTGACATTCTTCTCTTCCTCTGTCCTGCCTCTCTCTTGCTGCATCGAAGAAAAATCTCTCAGCCTCCATTTTTATCTCGAGACAACACAGTCTCACAGTGTTTCATACAATTAAAAAGAAAACTTGGCAAAATTGAACCACCTTTCATTAGATCTGGATTTTTTTCCTCTGCTTTTACTCAAAACAAATTGCCTGTCTTTCAATTTGCCTAATGACTTTAATTATCTTTTTTCCAAAAATATGCAATCCCTGGACAAGCCCATAAAATATGTCCTAAGGTATCCTCTTGTCAAAAGCTTTTTCCATAAGCTTTTCCAGCCAGCTTCAGGAAACTTACTGGGGTTTTGCAATGATTTATAATTAAAATTTTATATGAAACTTTTGGCGAGATATCTATAAAGAATTCAAATTATTAAAAAAATTAAGTTACAGTAGGCATTACAAGCAAAAAATGACTGATGAAACCTGTAAAAGTTCCCATTACTGTAAGTCTTTTTGGGAGCAATAATGAGTCAAACTGAAACTATTACCAAAAAAGGGTTAAATGAGAAAATATTATCCATGCATTTATGGTGACAGACAGCCACAAACTTGCTAGGGTGCATGGAATGTATACTGTGTTTACCAACACCACCAAGCACATTCATATTTACATTAAGAGGCTTGAAAGCAAAAACCAGAACCTTTATGAGAGTACTTAGCTCGAGAGTCCCTTAATCCTCAGGCCAGTCTCCTGGAATGTTTTCACAAAGCATCGTGTGTTACTAGCTCCCCTCTCAGGGAAGTAGAAAGTCCTGAAATCCCTTCTCTCTATTCTGTAACTTCATATTGCTTATTTGTTTGGTGACTGACATAGCAGTTAGAACAAATACTCCTGCTGGGTTGAGAGCAGCTATGAAGCTACAGGAGGAGAGGCAGACACATCATCAGGAAAAATGAAGTGGTTACCTGGTCACTGTGGCAGAGCACACTGAGATACTGACCTGTGAAAGAAAGGTCTTAAAAGCACTGACAACAAACCATAGCCAAGCAAAGCATTACTTAATACCTAGTTTTTGCACCTTCCTCAATACCATGGCAAAGACATGTTCTAGAGTTTTGATTAACTGCTGGAAAATTTTACACACTTAGGGAGACTAGATTTTGGGGTTCACAGGGGTTTTCTACAAAGCATGCTAAACATAAAATTGCTTTCATAAATTAGGACATCTCAGCAATAAGCAGGAACACTTCCAGAATACATTTAACAGTGAATGAAAACATCTGAACACTGGTTCATGGATCAGGACACTAATTGTCTTTGTTGTCTCCTCCAGCTGAGTAGAAATCCTAATACATTGCATTGCTGGAGTAGGACTGGTGGAAGAATTTGTGTTCCCACAACAAAAACCAGAGCTGTCTGGCCACTGAAATTACTGCTGGGATATAGAGTGCATGTAATTTCTTCAACAAGACTGATAGCAGTTATCCTAAGAACTGTGTGATATCCTGGTGAACTTGTAAGCCATTTAATGCTTTTTGTTCCTTGCTGAACCTGCCTCCTATATTTCTCTCTTGTCTTCTACATACACAATATTAAGATTAGAGGATGGCCATATTCACAGGGCCATTTTTACTTCCTGCTGAAGAAGCCCTTGGCAAATATGGAACAGTTACATCGGAAAGACAACATTAAAAAGACAGCTATTGTTAAAAGGTATGTCCTAGGGTGACTTTATGATGCTTGTATCTCCAATTGTCTGTTCTGTTTGTGCTGTATATTGAGTTCTGTGCCTTTAAGGCTGGTTCTGAGAGCAAAGGAGAGAAAGAAGCAGTGCAGAGTTTGTTTTGAGATAAACTGCCTGACTCCTACACATTCTCTCTCCCGGACGGAGTTGTCTGCAGCACGGATGGACAGTGGGACAGAGATCTCCTTTGCTTTTAGTTAGTTTCAGCTAGCTAGGACAGAGAAGTTCCCTGGACTGTTTTTTTTTTCCTTTTTCTTGGGACTGTTTTAACCTAGTCTGGACTGAAAAGCCTAGAGGAGCACCGGGAGCTCGCAACTGCGGCCCTCTGGGGCCTGGACCTCCAGAGGGACTGATAAGAGACTGAGCGAGCTGAGCTACCCCCAGCAAGGACTTTCTGAATTTGCCATCTCATTTCAAAACAACAAAAGATTTTGTTGTTTCATATTATTCATTCTTTATGCATGTGGGCACTTTGTTTGCTAAATAGTTTTTTCCATTTTTCTCTGAGGAAGTTCTTTCCCAGATCAGTTGGAGGAGAAGCCATTTGAGTTTGCTTCCCAGAAGGACCCTATGCAGAGGATTTCTCCCAAATTTGCCCTAAACCAGGACAAGGTAGTAAAGTAAAAAAGCCAGCATGTTCAAATTCAGATTTTCAGAAAACTCTGAAATAATCATATCTGCCCTTAAGCCATTTTCTTGAGTACAGCTGCACACAATGAGTGTGTAGGGACACTTTTCAAAGCCTGTGACTTTGAAGAGCAGACCACTGGGCACTGTTGCTCACAGGCAGGAGGCAAATAAAGTCTGCTTAAGATGGAATGAAAGAACACAAAGACAGCTGCTAAAGGTAGGCAGAGTTTACCCTGCTGTTGGACTTTCAAAAGCAACAATGCAGAGCTCCTTCCCAAGCAGGCCAGAAAGGTGCCTTAACACAATGAAAGAATCAATGCAATGACATAAAGATGGTTTACAGAGTACCTGAAGGGCAACTTTTTCCCTCAGACTAGAAGTTCAACACACTGCGTCTCATATGCAAACTTCATTCAACATTGACAGCTGAATGACCATTTCCTAGACTGCTTACAAGGATTTCTTTTTAATTTATAAATACAAGATAACTTTCCACCTTTGCAATATACTAGTTTATACTTAGAAGAAATAGTACATGTCTATCCCACCAAATCCACACATTTGGAAACATTTGAGGTTCTTTAAGGTGTTCTTGGTTTTGCATCTGTTTTCAAGAACAGCAGGTTAATTTAAGAACTTATTTGAAAGGCATCTGTCTGGTCATGTGGTTTCTGCTGCAGTCTCCAGGCAGGGAAAGTGGGGAAGGGAAATAAAAAACAACAGTTGTCATTAACAAACACACCCAATTTATTTTGTGGTTTGTATTTCTGCGTTCTAGGTTGAGCATGTACAAGGGATCTGAATCTTCTGAGAATTTCTCCTCAAAGAGATTGCTGTTGGTCTGCACTTCTGTATGTTGCAAAATATTCAGTGCTGCTTGAAAGTGAAAAGATAGTTTTCCCGGCCAAAATAGAATTAATTTTTATTAGCTTTATCAAGCAATTTTCCAGGTAATATTAAAATAACATTTTAATATGAAAAATACAAGAACTTTCCTTTCAAATGTGGGTCAAAGTTACTTTTAACATTTAGAATAAGAACTGGAGAGAAAATTACGAATTTCTAGCTAAACATTAAGCAATATTCTTTAAAGTTTTCTGTATTTCAGGCAGATTAAACAGATCTTAAACACCATTTAATTCCTACATGCCTTAACAGTTTTACATATTTCCCGTTGACACTTTTGTCATCATTCATCATCAATTACTCAATTACATCACAACTCACTCAATCTCAATGTTTTTTCTGTAAAATGGATAACACCCATGTTAACATTCCAGGAATGAGCCTAGTTTTTATGAAAGAGTAAAAGAATGAAAAAAGTACTTTGTTAAGTTTTTGCTGGAAATACAAAAGAAAAAAACTCACTAGCACACAAAGAAATTATACAAATCACCTTTCTAAATGTATTTGAACAATCTGGAGATTTGTTAGTTGAAAACAAGAGAGTATTTCTGGTCCTCTATTCTGGTAATTTTAATGGCAAAATGACCTAGGTGTGCCCCTGTAAAACCCAAATACTGAATTCTTCATCACCATTGCCAACACAAGAGGAGACCTAAAACCTGACATTGACACATACAATATCTGGTAGTCCAGAAATCAATAAGAGCAGTGACCTGCTTTCAAATGAAAAGCAGGAAAAATCTCTCCCAAAGGCCCCCATGTCTATATGTCCTTCCAACTAACCACCAATACACAAGAAAAATGTAGAAGCCCCAAACATGAAGACAAAATGGACAGAAGTGAAAAAACACTGGTTTTAAACAAGTATGATTCAGACTTATTTACACTACTACTTGGGGTTTTTTTCATCCTGCAAAAGTCAGAAGTGGTCTGGAGTAAATGACAGAGGAGAGAGAAACTGAATGAAAAGGTGTTAAGAAGAGGTAATGGCAAAACCACCTAGCCAGAACAGCATGGTACTTATAGAATTACAGTAGTCTTCTGACTAGAAGTGTGTGAAAAGCTAGGAGGGTATTTCTGATGTACAACAAACACAGTAAAAGCCGAAGTGAGACCTCAAAGCTCTTCTTTTCTGAAACAGGTCATGAATTTGAATATGCAGAAATAGAACTGGTATGTGCATGTCTTCTTCTGAAGGTCTTGCAGATCCTTCCTAAAAAATGGTTCTGTTATGGTAGCAAAGCTTCCAACTCCAAAGAGTTTTAAATATGCTAGTGCTTGCTACTCTCTTCACTGCAGACTCCAGCTCCTCTCTGAGTCAGAGTGAATGCAATTCTTTAAAACAAACAAGTGCTCTGACAACATGCTCATCCTTTCCTAGGGTTTATTGCCAATTTCAAAAATCTAATTGCTGTTGTGAATTGTGAGGATATCCAAACTGAGAGGAATGAAAAGTAACATTTTTCCCTCCCCTATTCTCTCCCTAATTCAGCTGCAGATTTTCTCTCTTGCTAATGCAAGTATCTGTTGTGGAGGATTTTTCCTTTAAAATAAAACCAAAAGTATCTCTTGATTTCCAACATGATTGTTACTGATCAACACCAATTCGGACTTGTACTTGACATTAGCATTGCTCTTTAAAACAAATTTGATAGTTTCTCAGCAGCAGCATCACATTTCTTTAATGCTTATTGACAGGCAGGTCAGTAGCCAGTGACTTTTTTTTTAATGACTGTATTCTTTTGTTCCCTTTGCAGTACCCACAAGGACTTGAATGACAGAAAGTTCATTTTTCTCCGAATGAACATCTGATTAGAGTAGCCCACGCTTTACCCCCCTTTGGGAGACATGCTGTCAGCCAGCAAAGCCATGGTGGTCGTGGTAGCTGTCACTGCATATCCAACAGCTGCTCCGTTACACATTCCCTAACCTGGCAAGAACTGCGCCGCGGAGATTCTGCCGCTTTTCCCCACCCTGGCTCTGCGCTGCACTGGCCCCGTCCCTCCAGCAGGCAGGCTGGCCAGCAGCTCTGCCTGCAGCTGCTTCCCACCCTCCTAGTGCTGGCTCACCACAGCAGGAGCTCTCCCGAAGGTGCTTTCTATGGCCTTGGCCCTGGAGAGGGAGTGCCACCCCGCCAAGGAATCAGAACTCCTAGGCTGGAAGCTTGCAGCTCCCTAGCCTGCTTGGTACACACAATGTGAAGATAGTGGCACGCTGGGGGGTCTTTGCTGCACCAATGGAAGGAAATTATGGGGGAAAAACTATGCCAAAGTGGATATTTTGAATTATTTACGTTCAAGGCAGAACATGGCTTGATGAATATAAAGTCAATCAAATGGACTCTGTATGTTGCCTCAATATCAAAATAATTATGTCAGTGCAGTAGCCAGTGTAGTGCTCTAGCTGAGTGTTAGCTCAGAACATGGGTAGGTAAGACAGAATTCAAGGCAAATTGCATTCAATAAATGGATGTCCTAACCATCACCAGCAGAATCATTTCAGTTTAATGCTAAAGAGTTCAAAATGTTATTTTAATTACACAAAACTAGGTACCATAACATTTTCTTTGGAACAATCCTTTACATTTTGATCTTTGTTGAAGATGTGATTAGAACATGAATAGAGCTTAAACTGCCCCCATAGCTCGTTACACCTTCCTAGAGAGACTTTGCACTAATGTTGGGTTTCCTGGTTAGGATTGTATTCTATGTCTCCTACATGTGACTAGCTCTGTGTTCCACAATGAAATCCAGAACTGAAATCAATGTGAGACATTCTTAAACATCATACTTTTCTAGAAGCCTGAAGGTATAGCAAATGGCTTTAATTTTTAAAATTAACTCATATTCCTGCTTGTGCAAACCATACAGAGGTTAAAAAAATTAAATTCAAAATGTTCCCTAATTTTATGGGTAACGAAATTGTGAGTCAATTCAAACAATAGGAGAACTGAATTACAATGGTACTTATGTACCATTAATATTAATATCTACCATCCTTTTTGTTAAAATACAAATATATTTAAATACTTGTAAAAGGTAGCATCAATGAGTATACAGGATTTTTAATGACATTCCAGGTTTCTTTTTATTGTAAAAAGATTACTTTTAATTGTGAACTAACGTGTGAATGGCTAAGCAGTGAATATGAAGTGACTGTAAAAACTGCATCTGCAGAAACTGCAGTTCAGCTACACACCTGATTAATACTGTAGATCTGCCTGTGGTGGTACAAGATTAGATGTCGCTCACCAATCAAATCTTTTTATATAAAAAAGTAAATCAAAACTTTCATGGACAACAAAGGATGGCAAGAAAGACAATTCGTACAATAAATTTGGAGATTAATTGTGTTGAAAACTAAATAATATTAATGAACTGAAAGATAGTGGATGACAGTATAACCATGGCATACCAATGAGTTTGAAATTGGAACCCTAGCAAGCGTAGCACTTGCCAGAGATGATAGATAAAGTTTTCTACATACTGCTTGTTCTCCTGCTAAAATTGACCAAAAGTGATCCTTATGCATTGTAAAAGGCCAAGCTGTCTTATTATAATAGAGAGAGAAAAAACCCTCACCTTTTTCTATGCATGATATATCGATGGAAGAAAAGACGTATCATTAAGATACTGTACTTACAATATATATTTCTCAAATGAAAAATCAAGAAGTATAACAAGAAGGTGGAAGAAGCATTTGCTAGGTACCCAGTAAAAGTATAACCCAACAAAAACATACTAAAAAACCTATAATTCTCTAAGGGTGATATGATTTCTCCATCTAACTTGGCTCTCTTCATTTCATTAGGATTTCCTCCCTGAGGAAATCAATACCAAGCTATGCAAATTTCCACAACCTAAAACTTTCTTTTATAAGCATCAAGAAAGGACCCTCAGAACAAACAGAACTTTTATTCCTATAGGTGCCAGCCAGTACAATATATAGATAGCCAAGTGAAAAAGAGTTATTCCGACATTCCAAATGCAGTGTCTCTTTAGAGCTCAGGGGTTAAAATCTTGCTGTTACTCCTAATCTACTGCTCTGCATCAGAAAATCATGAAATTCAAACTTCAACTTCCCTTTCTGCAGCTTATCCCAGTATGGGAATTGATTCATCACACACTGCAATCAACTTTTTGGTACTTAACTGAATACAAATTACTATACTGAGGGAGATTTACGTGTTTGTGTCATAGAACACAGTGCTCATGAAAAAACCGCAGGTTTATGCACCGCAGGGATTCAGTTACATTTCCAAATACCCATTCAAAATAAAGCATGGAAAGATAGAGAGGATGGGCTTTTCAATTGTTTTCTCTGCCTTTCTATTTCTCTATGTTTATTTATGTAACTGCTTATTTTTAAAAGGATTGTTTTCCATTTATCTCAATCCTTTGGCTTACCAGAAACATCAAAGTTGCTCTCCCATAATTTTGTTGTAGAAATGCTGGGAAATCTCAGAGATGTTATGAACCCTACTGAAAGTTTATAACACTGAAAATTCTTTTCTCTATAATGTGAATTAGTCACTGAAATTAAATAAAAGGTGTTATAAAAAGGGGAGGAGGGGGGGGGGAACCCCCAAAAAAATCCAAGAAAGAATGAATTTGAAAATATCTACCAAAAATCCCTGCTTTTCTGAGTTAACACTTAGTCTCAGTTATGTAAAAACATGACAGAAAGCTAAACATTAAAGTTACACTTTCTTTTGACACATCCTCATTCAGTCATGTCTGATGCTATGCTTCTTTCTAATTCTGTACAATAAGTCAGAAAGAGAATTAAATATCTGTATATATGAAACTTTACTACATTTCACAAATATTACCAATATATAATGGTTACAGATATGCAGTAGATGTCTTCATGCTAAATTTGACATTTGTAATGTCTTCTTGCTCTCTTTGTCTTATTCAATTCTGCTTGCTAGGCCATTTCAGTTGTTTATACTGCAAGGTTTTTGGAACAGATATGCTAACAATGCCTCAAAAAACATACTCAAATTCCTCATATCAATGTTAATAATGCACAATGATCAGAATAATGCTGAATAAATACCGAACAATAAAAATAGCAAATTCATAATCCAACACTGCATCTAATTAGGAAAAGTTAAGAACTATAGGATACATTTTAACAAGCTATTTAATTGGAGAGCAAAGATGGAGCTATGCAACCCTAAATCGTACCATCTATATTCAACTTCCAGTTTCAGTTTGCTCTAAATTAAAATTGTTACTATTGTCACTGATGTTTCAGAACTGTCTAATACTTCCTAGAATTTAAAATACTTGTTTTACTAATTTTGCCACGGGCTTCTACTGAGTATCCATTTCTGTATCAAGCTTCAATTACATTACATTATATGAGGACATACATATTGTGAGTAAAGTTGTGAGTAAAGCAAAGGACATGGCTGATCAAATGCTTTGCAGCAAAGAACTTGAATGTAGAAGTTGTCAGGCTCTTATGGTCTCCTAAATGCAACTGGAATCAATGGGATAAATCCCTTGAGTTTTCACTTGGATTCTGTGTATTACAACATGTCACATTAATCAGTCCACATCATATCTCATGATTCTTTAGATAACACTATGGTTTGACACATCAGCAGTGACCAACCCTTGCTGCACCTCCACCAACCAGCCTTCAGAACTGGAGTCACCCAAAGCCTGTATTACTTAGGGATGCAAATATCCCAGGTAGGGAATTAGGTACGCACCAGAATCAGATTGCAGGGAAATACATGCTGAGAGCCGAGTTTTCAAATCAGATCTCCCCTCCATTCAGCGCTCACTTAACACTGAAATCAATGCCAGTAGATGAAAGTACAGCAGCTATAGAACCACACCCAGCAACAAAAAACAGGATGAGAGAAAGGGAGATGAGGGTAGAAACAACAGCTCCTTGCAGGTACAACGAGAATTTATCTCTCAGCTCAAAAATATGGGACATTACAATTTCACTGCCTTCACCAATAAGTCTCCCATACTCACAAACAGGCAAAAGCATAGATAAGAAGTTGATTTTCAAGGCATTGGATGAACACAAAGAAGCATGTAAGACTTTTTTCCCTTTACTGAATTTCAGATTATCGAGCTTTATGACTGCAAATTCTTCCTCCTGACAACATCCATATCTCAGTAACTAAAACCTCAGAATCAGTGCTGGTCAGTTGAGGTTCCTTAGCAGAGTAGTGTTAAACTTAAAGTCACATTGAATTTTCCAGACTGGTGAATATAGAGAAGCTAAGTGTTCAGCATTATTGTTGCATCACTCTTATGCACCTAAAAACTAAAAAGGAGGGAAAAGATTTTACAAAAAAAACATGTTCTGACCATATCTGTCATGGTAGAAAAGCATCTCCCTCAAGCCACATTCTGTTTACCAGACTTCAAGTGAGAAGTTTGAATTAGAAACAAATGCAGTATTCATATTTAATTGTAAATGTTAAGGAAAAAATCCCAGCAGCTCAGATTGTATTTTTTATTTCATGGAGAAAAAGACAACCAACCAAAGACTTCATAAGTAGGTATGCAAATATAACGTCATAGATAATTATGTAACACTATCCTACTCTAAATCTAGTTGGATAGGTGTGAGGATTTACTGTAAGTTAAATACTGAGAGCTCAGTGCACACAAAAAGAAGCCATCTGCTGACAGATTTTTTGAGATAGCATCAGGATCACATTCAATAATGACATTCTTTTCTCTTTCATTTCAGCATCCTTCTCTACATAAATTAATAAGTAGCTTTTGCTTCATCACTTTTTTCTTCTATCCCAATGACTCATATCTCATAATTTCCAATTATGACAATCCAAATGCAGAAGTATGGATTGTATTTAGGCTTAATTTCCTGAATTATGAGTAGTGTTACAATCCCAAGCAATCTGAATGGACTGTAAATTGAGAAGCTTGATCTTCTGATCTCTACCACTAGCATTCCTCCACCGTGCCCGGCAAACTGCTTAAGCTCTTTGTAATGTTTTTTTCCTATCTCTAAGGTTTAGAGATGAGGGAAGCAAGTACTGCAGTTGAACTTCAAGGCAGAATCTTGATCCTCCATTACAGGATGGTGTGCCCTATCAAAACCAAACATTTCCAGAACTAAAGAAACAATGATTCTTAAGAGGCTCAACCAGCTGTTAAGAGGATTTGTATCTCCAAGCAGGGATTTACTAAACAAAATGAGTATGTACAAATAAGACTAGCACTCAAACAGGACTCACTATTTCAGTTATTAAAAGCTCACTCTCTCTTTTTCTTCACTTGTAATACAACTCCTGACACCAAGGGTGGAGCTGTAACCTCTGTCTGCATTAAAGAATGGACTGGAAAGTACCTTAGAAATTCAGAGCTTGCCTCCATAGAGATGTTCTCTGCTGTGGCACAAAAACCCAAACAAATTAAAACCATACCAATGTGTGATTTGGAAACATCCAGGCTAGTACTGATGGAAAGACAGCAAGAGAGCTCCTGTGCAAGCTCACATACCTAGAGGACTGCACCACACAGTGGTTCCTGTGGCCTAGAAGCCACATTGAACACTGAATCATTTCTTTTTTAACATTTATCATCCAGGATTAGCCCTTCTCTGTGTGGCACATCAAAAAAGGGGAGAGGGTAAAGCAAGAGAATGGCTAAGTAACTTTTTAAAGAACATCACAAACAGAAATAAAACTTGTGACAGGAAGCAGAGCTGCAAGGAGGGAAAATGAAAATCCTAAGCTCCAGTAATGACTCAAATAAGTTGATAAACAAAACTTGCTATACAAGTAAGAGTCACACTAGAGTGGTTGTGAATGTACTCAGACAGAAAAGCATTCTGACCACAGCCTGAAAAGTAACTGTTCTTGTAAGCAAGGTAAATCAAATTATGAAAGTCTGCTTTGTTTTGGTGGTAGACCTTCCCTTCCTTTTACACTGCTGAACTAATACCTAAAAATCTTAATGACAGTCAAGTGATCTACACCTGCTATAGAGTTCATAACTTTGGGATATATCTGAATCTGTTGATATAAAAGAGAAATATTTAGGAAACAAAAGCCAGTTGAAAGAGTGTGCTCTTGTATGCAGACTTCAGAAAAGGAACTGAACTGGTTTTTACTCTGCCAATCAGATCTAGTAGATACTGGCAAAAAGAATTATTGTTTGATGCAATTTTTCTGCTTGAGCAGACGGCCAGCTCCCTATATACAACTTCAGTGACATCTTGCTAGAGACAGCAAGTTTTGGTAGTCGCCCTGATTAGATGGTCCCACCTGCCCTGAAACTTGAGTGGAAAGGTCAGGCCCACAAAGAGAAAGGTTTCATTCTTGGTGAAGTGATAAGTCCACAGGACTCGAGATAGGCACTGCCACCACAGAGCTTGCCATTTAGCAAAGTGACAGTTCTTTGAGAGCAAGAGAGAGGCCAAAGAAATGCAGTGCCAGTGCCTGCACTGTGAAAATACTGCAGAAGTCTCATGTGACCTATGTGAGGCTAGACAGGCTGCAGGTTCAGAGGTCTGCAACATACTATCATCCACTAATATACAGAACAGGCAGAATTAAAGGCTTATAAGACAGGGCAAAAAAAGTTCAACATGCCTAATGCTTCTTCCTACAGTAACAGACTCCTGTAAAGACTTCCTATCCTTAAAAAGACATATGGATGGATTTAATTCTATGAGAGAATAATTACAAAATGCTGCAACTTCTATGACAGAAAGACACTAAAACTTCTCCTTTGTATTTTTCCCCTCTTCTGGAAAATGTCTCAAGTCAGTGAAAATCTCAGATGGCAATTGCAAAGAAGGTGCTCAACAACTTTGCAGTGACTTCAGTAAGAGTACGTTCCCTCCAGAAAAGAAGGAAACGTTGCTTTGATTCTAAATATTCTCACTTAACGCTCCCCCACATCTCACACCTATGAATGAATGTATTTCACATGGGTGAGCTTAGCAAAGAATCACAACCCTTTACTGGAAGTTATATTTCATGAAACAAGATCAAAAACATCAACAGTGAACAAACATATCAAAGAGGAGCCATTTGAAAAAAAAGCCTTTGAACTCATTTGACCAAGGCTATTGTTTAAAAAAAAAAATCACACCTGTGTGCAGAGATAGATTCTCTTTATCTGGTAAGAACAAGGTGGGGAGATTCATGGGATAGATAATTAATCTCTATTGCTATCTATAGTTTCTTTGTTAACACTGTCTTGGCTGAAGTGTGAAAATATGTTCACACTCTGGAAAATGGGCGATTAGCTAATCAAATGACAATAAAAATATTAGAAACACAGAAATTACTGTAACCCAACCCTACTTCTGACTACACAGGGTTTTCAAAATTTTATAAGAAAAACATTCTCTCAAGCATCCTTCAAAACTATAAGAGAAGTTATCACATCTTCCCTACTGTAACAATCAGTGCAGAAATTGTGACCACCATCACCAGTCTATTTCCACTACACCACCCAGTATTTAACCCTCAGGGAATTAATTGCATGGAGTATTTTCTTTGCATAGAGAAGTTCCAAGAAACTATGACAGAGAGATGACATAAGCAGCACCAAATAGCCAGGGGCACTAAGCAGTAGCCACTGTTCTGTTAGGGCCCTGTTAGGTAGCAGTTGTGTGTATTAAGTAGTACTGGTCTTACACCAGTGCCCCAGGAGACCTCCCAATTAAGCAAGTTTGCAGGATAAGTGTCTCAGTTAAATGAGGCATACAGTACAAACTTGTATCAAAGTGCTACATGGCAAAAGCCCCACACATTTCAGCACAACTTCACAAGGCTGCCCAAGTTGTGCAAGATTCATATTAAAAAAAGATCTCACTAAAGACAAATTGCATACTCCACACTGTCATTTCAAAACTCTCTCCTGGGATAAGACACAAGTTAGTCCTCATGTTTAAGGAAGACCCACTTTGCACATTTTCTCTTTTTTCTTTTTTTTTTTTTTTTTTTTTTTTTAATGAAACCTTCCCCTTATACCCTTGGATGCTCCTACACAATGGAGTTCATTTTCACAGGCACTTCCACATTAATGAAGGAGGTAAATTTATACAAGTCAATGATCTTATTAACATCAAGACTGCATACAAAAGCTTGAAGAACATCTATTTACAAAGTGTTTTGCCTTTTTATCTGTGCTACTAAAATTCTTGATATATGGCACTTAACACTTCACGTCTCACACAAGTAACTTCCTCTTTTTTGGTGATGAAAACCATTCTGCTTCTATTCATTCAAGCTGCTGTAAGAAAATAATGTTCCTGCACCATTGAGTCAGCCATTGTGCCACTTCCTGGGATCACTGCACTGGCTCCCAAGTCAGACACAAGATATTTATCCTAATTTAAAGCCCTTTGTGGGCAGTTTCTACCTTACTGTCTTATGCCATTCCTGCTCTGCATAGTCAGTCTCATTTGCTTATCTGTCAAGGTAACACTTTCTCTGATACTTTCTCATTTCTGACACTTTCTACTAGCCCCCAATAGCATGAGATTGTTATCAGACTCACAGCTGTATATGCCCTCCCTCAAAAACTATTTTTGACCCTCAAATCTCCAGAACAAAGTTGTTCTGTCAATTTTTTTTCTTTGTAATTGTTCTGATTTCCTCAAGCTGTGTCTTACTCTCTTTTGCACTTCTCAGTGTTCATCATTCTTGCCTGTCAGACTAAGAAATAAAACTCCCACAAAGTCCTGTTTCTGCTACCAGAAGAAGCAGCAGCAGAGGACAACTTCTCCAAGCTACAAAGCTATTGGACATTTATACTTGCATGTACTGTTTCCATGAAAGAAGCAGCAACGTTCTGGCCTGAAACCGATCAAATCAGCACAACGCATGGAGCTGACATGTAAGTTCAAAGCTCCTAATCAGTAAAGGGAATCTTCAGAGTTCTAATTTTGCAGGACATATATAAACATCAGTAGCCAAGAGTTTAAGAGCAGCAAAAATTGCTACCTTAAATAAAACCTTTTTTAAAAAAACCTCAACTTACTTTGAAAGCATACATTCCCCTTTTCTTGGCTCTCATGCTGAAAGCTCCTTTTTGTATCGTGTGTTTTCTTGTATTTTCTCTTTGAAGATTATATAAGAACTCTTTGCAAATTGGCTAGTATCTTCTTTTTTTTAACACTCTTTTCCATTCATTGCAGAAGTGGTATGTCCAAAATCCCTTAATAAAACAAATACAAATAAATTGACATGTTGCATTTGCATGGCTTTGTTCAAGTAAAATTCTCAAACCAGTTTATAAACATCAACTGAAGTGGTATAATTTAAAGTTACAGAAAACAATTGTAATATTCACATTTTTCTCTAAGGAATGAGATCCAACTTGTGGTTAAAAAAAGAAAAGCATAAAGGCACTTAATGGTATAAAGCAGAAATGCTCTAGATCAGTAAGGCCAAAAGCATTCGTGTGGAAGATTTTGTCTACATCACGCTCTACTAATTTCTGTGAATGTATCAACACGAAGAACTTGGCTCTTAGTGTGGCCTCAAGTTGAAACAATGTATTTCAGAATAAAGAGACTAAATTTTTATATGGGGAAAATAATGTCAATCTGGGGGAAAACTGCGCTTGAAATTTGATGGAAAATCATTTAAATAATAAATAACATAGCATTATCTAAATTCCTCCTACTCAATTTTCTAGAGTGCTTATTATCTTCCAGAGGCATACAAGGTCTATCTGGTGTTTGGGAAGGCTCCTGGGCTTCTCACTTCCCTAAGAATGTAATGTTTAAAACTCACCTTTCCACTGAACAGAAAGTAAGAATGCCAGGTAACAGAGGAAATGCTACATTTGGAAGAATTTTTGCAGCCTCCTGTAAGAGGCTACTGCATAAAATGACTGATTTTTCATATCACTCATCAGTCTAAAATGTTAAAGATAGGAAAAGAGGGTAGACTTTCTGAAAATTCTTGTATTTGTATTTGTTAAAACAAGTCCCAAGTTTCAGATATATCTCCTTGCTTCTCATTTCTCTTAATTTCTAGGCAATCATGGTTTTGGGTTTTTAAACATATGACAATTTCTGGCAATTTATCACTTTTTAAATTTATTTTTCTACTCCATGTTCTGTGTCCTGAAGTGGTTACATTTGCCTCATGCAAGCAATCACTAAAGGTTGGTCATTTAAATTTATTGCAGACTCCTAAGCAAGAGTTGCAGGTGGAACACCAGGTTTCCTGATTCCTCTGTCAACCGCACCACTGTCACAGTGGTCCCAGCGACACTGGGGCGCTACTGAAAGGACCTCCTGCCTGCTGACTGGGAAGCCTTTTTTATGGTCATAAACCAACTCATCGATAGAAACAGACACCAAGGAAATTTTCATCTGCCACTTCAAGTCCTTGCTGTGGAAGCCTAGGGCACACCAAGGGCTGGAGGATGTGACACCAGTGCCTGTCAGAGGCTGCACACACACAGACACACACACGAGCTTCCCAGAGGTTCCCCAGGAACCAGGTGCTCAGCACCCAGGCCTGTAGGGAGCCCAGTCCTGGGCTCCTCAGTACAAGAGAGACATGGAGCTCCTGGGGTGGATCCAGGGCTATGAGGATGAGTGAAGGACTGGAGCATCTCTCTTATGAGGAAAGGCTGAAGGAGCTGGGCCTGTTCAGTCTCGAGAAGGAACATCTGTCAGGGGACCTTATTAATGCATATAAATATCTAAAGGGGGAGTGCCCATGAGGATGGAGCCATGCTCTGCTTGGTGGTGCCAAAGAACAGAACAAGAGGCAACAAGCAGAATCTCGTACACAGGAAGTTCCACCGGGACATGAGGAAGAACTTTACTGTGCGGATGGCCACGCACTGGAACGGGCTGTCCAGAGAGGCTGTGGAGTCTCCCTCACTGGAGATACTCCAGAACGATTTGGACACAATCCTCTAGGACGACCCTGTTTGCACAGGTAGGTTGGACCAGATGACCCACTGCGGTCCCTTTACAACCTGACCCATTCTGTGATTTTGTGATCCCTCGGTGACTCACAGAGTATGAGGCCACCCACGGTCCCTCGGCGCCGCTCACCGCGGCGGCGGCTCAGTCACCTTGAGGTATCAAGGCCACCTCAGGGCCGCCGCCGCGCCCACACGCCCACAGCCACAGCACCCTCCGCCCTCAGCGCTCCCGCCCCGGTCTCCGCCCGACGCGGGGAGGAGCGGGAGGAGCGGCCGGGCTGTGCCGCGCCTGCGCCGCAGCGCCGGGGAAGTGGCCGCGGACGGTGTGCGCAGCTGCCGCCGCTGCGTGGGGCCGCAGATGGAGCCTCCCCCCGGCGCCGCAGGTAGGGGCGGCCGACGGGCGAGTGAGCGAGCGGGAGGAAGGGAGGGAAAGAGGGAGGGAAGAAGGGAAGACGGTGGGGCGGCAGAGCACCCCCCAGACTACTCACTTCACCCCCGCCTTCCTCTCGCCAAGGCTTCCTGTGGGAAACCCCCGTCGCTTTCCGCTGGCCCCTCACACCCGCCGGAGAGGGCAGTGGTCTGGGCTGCGGCGCACCGCCGGTGGGTGCTGGAAAGGGCCACCCTGGGGCCCGGCCTCCGCGAGGTTCCCGGCGGACTGGGACGTCCCCGCCGCCCTCAGCGGGTTCCCGCCGCCACCTCCCTCCTTCCCCTGCCGCCCCGCTGCCGTCGCCGTGACCTCCAGCGGCAGGGCACGGAGCGAAGGCAGCTCCTGGGTGTCCAGGCGCCCGCGGGTGTCTGCTGGAACCTCTCTGGCTGTGTAACAAACGTAAAGGCAAAGCACCAAGGTTATATGGTCCTCGGCTTCGTGCTGCCGAGATCTTGTTCGAATGGTTATAGACACGTGTCCGCAGGAGGGAATGTAAGCTCCTGGCCTTTATACCCATGTAGCGTTTGCTCATTGTGCCCAGAGTTCCCGAGTCAGGTGCCTTCGGCTTGGTGTCTTACAAGGCCACTCCCTACAACTAATGCGAGGTGTTGAGTCTCCCGTAGGTGGTGGTGACCTGCAGTGGTCGTCGCTGTGCACATCGGTCCCTGCCGGCTGTGGCTGCTTCTCCAAAAGCCGAAAGATGCTGGCCAAGGCCAGGGCTCTCGGTTTATGATGGTAGCCTGTCCTGGACCTGGGCCTCCAGGCCTTGCAAACAAGGCATTCATTCATAGAGTAGTCAAGTTCTTGGTTTATTGATTGTATCCTCTAAGCATTGATCTGTTACTCCATTAGAAAAATATTATAAAACTTACTGCAGCATTTCAAGTGCATGTTCATCTGCAGTGTAATTTTGCTTCCCAGTTATTCTTTGGGACAAGCCTAGTATTAGTTAATTCACAGGTTCACAGAATATTCTGAGTTTTAAGGGACTCACAAGGTTCATCAAGTTTGACACTTACATAAATGGTTCATAATGGGATCAAACCCACAGCCTTGGTGTTATTAGCAGCATGCTCTAACCAACTGAGCTAATCCCAGTGATTCCACCTGTTGTGATTTCAGTGCAGAACAAAAAGCATGGCACCAAACACTGAAGTCATCAGCATTCTGCTTCCCTATTTATCTATATAATGACATTATCTGTCCCTCTGAAACCATCTTGTGGTTGTATGTTAGCTGTGGTAGGACTGCTGAGGGAGATACTGAGACTGCTGGGTCCCTGCTGTGTGACACCAATACTGAGATTCATGTGAGCGGTGACATTGCTTACTGACACCTCTCTAAATCTGCTACCTTGTTATCCACTATCTTTTGCTTCCCTCCCCCCACTCCCCATCAGTTTCTGGCTTATACAGCTCTGTTGAAAACCTCAGAACGAACTAAAAGTGGAGATGTCTAAGTGAGGTAGTAGAGAAACTGGAACAAAAGCTGCAAAAGGTGTGAGCTGCCCTTCTTGTGTTAGTAAGGTGTTAACCCAAATACCCTTGTGTGGTAGGTTTTAATGTCATCGTTGTTAACTGCTTCTTGGCTCACATACGAGAAAAAAGAGGGAGGCTCAGAGTTCTGTAAATCGTTACTGTGACTGATACTTCATTTTATGGTCACAAAAGACACAAGTATTCTCATGGCTTTGAAAGGTAGTAGGGAGCAAATATCAAGGAGTCTTCTGAAGCTCAGATTGTAGAACCTGTGAATTATGTTATGATTTGTATATGTATAGGATCTTTTTGATAGCCATAGCTTGGGAAGAAACTGTGGTTGTGTCATTAGGTGATTATATCCAATAAATAAATTGGTAGTAAACATGTTCACAAGATTTTATGTTCATAAAATCACAGATTATCTGGAGTTGGAATAGACCCACAAGGATCCTCAAGTCCAATTCCTGAGCCTGCACACGACTTCCCCAAGAATCACACCATGTGCCTAAAAAAGCTTTCTGGAACTCTGTCAGGCTTGGTGTCATGAGAACTTCCCTGGAGAGCCTGTTCCAGTGCTCAGCCACCATCTGGGTGGAAAACCTTTTCCTAATATCCACCTTTTAAAACCTCCCCTAACTCAGCTTAAAGCTTCTGCTTTTCCCCTTGTGAGAAAGCTGTAGACTTCAATGAGGTCTCCCTTCAATCTCCAGGCTGAACAAACAAGTGACTTCAACTGCTCCTTGAGTGGCTCTAGGCCTTTCCTCTCCTCTAGGCTCCTCACAAACTTTGTAGCTCTCCTTAAGATGCTCTCCTAAAGTTTTATATCCTTCTTGTATTGTGGTGCCCCAAGCACACAGGACTCGAGGTGAGGCTGCCCCCAGTGCCTCCTTGCCTGGCTGTGATGCTGTCCCTGATGCCCCCAGGACAAGGTTGGTCCTCCTGGCTGCCAGGGCACTGCTGACTCACATTCAACTCACCATCCACCAGGACCCCCACGTCCCTTTCTGCAGGGCTGCTCTCCAGAAGCTTTTCCCCAGTCTGTACATCCAGAATTGCTCCATCCAAGGTGCTAAACTCTGTTAAACTTCGCATAGTTGGTGATTGTTGGTGATAGTTGGTGATTGTTCAGCCCTTATTTTGTCTAGGTCTTCCTGGAAGGGTCCCTCTGCCAACAGCTCCTCCCAGTTTAGGAAAATCTTACATTATTTTGTTTTATCCTTCTCCAAAATGAATGTGCTGGAGCCCATTTTATTTTGGTATGCAGCACTTCCAAAACTATGTGCTGTTTTTAGTAGTAGAGGCCATGGGTTATGAGAAAGCTCATTTTATTTTTAATGTGCACTTGGTTATAGCTGTCATTTTCAGGTGGTGAAGTTTGGATCCCTAGTTGAAGATTCACAGATGTGTAAAGTGGAGTCATGGACAGTAGCTGAGATAGACAATACAGGTTTTGGTATCTATCCTTGACATAGGGCTTAAAAGCAGAGGGTCTGAGGACTGATTTGATATTTTTCCTAAGCTGCTTAACATGTCTATTTCTTTGTGTCAGGTGGAAGTCTAGGTTGTTAAATACAGCAGCAGTTTTATCAGTGGACAGAGAAAATTTGGCTTGCAGAATGGATGTGATTTGTTTCAAAGTGGTGAGGGCAGTAAGACTAGAGCTAGAAGAATACACTGAAAAGAATGAAATTATAGCTTTGAAAGATAGAAAGGATAAAATAATGGGGGATAAAGCAATGTTGAATTTAAAGGGAAAAATGTAGAAGTAAAAGGAAAAGTTGCTTTTCAGCTGTTCTTTTTCAACTTTTAATTAAACTTCTTTTAGGTAAGTTTTGTAATTAATAACATAAGTTTCCAGAGTAACATCTGTAGTCCTTGTGAAATGTAACTGAAAGCTTGTAGCCTTGTCACCCCATGCTCTGAAACTTAAGAGAACACTGGTGTGTTTTGATCATATCCCTAATGTTAGTTTCCAAGATGTTCATTAATTTGTATTGTATGTACTGATTGTTCATTTACTACACAGGTACAGAAGTCGAAGGTAGGCATTGTTTTTTATTTGGCTCTTAATCCTTACTTCCAGTTAAAGAAATTTGTTTTTAAAAATGCAGGAAGAATGGTATTCAGTCCTGTTATTCATATGCCTTGCTCTTCATTTGTGCATGATGTTCTTTATTGGAATGAAAAGTGTAAATTTTATCTTGAAGAAAGTGGCTAAAGAGCTAAATATTCAAGCTCTCAAGGAGCTTGCACAGATTTGTTTCTATATTGAAACTTTTATTTGTGATTTACATTTTTTTTCATTACACCTTGTCACACACTTCTAAAAATTAGTAAGGAGGGCTTTGTAGTGCTGGAGCAGCTGATTAGTGGTAGTGGGCATGGTGGCAAATCTTAGGTAGTTAACATCTCCTCTTGTAATAACTGGGGAATTTGTTGGTTGTTAGGTTTTCCTGCATCCCTTCCTCATCTATTTTGGGTACCTTGCTCTTTCTGTGTTGGACTTACCTCTTACTCATCTCTTGTTACTGGTGCAAATTATTGCACAGTTTCTTCTGTCACTGTTTAGCTCTTATTTTATGTGATCTGTTTGGTTTATATGATTCAGATAGTTTCTGTTTTTTTCAGGACCTTTCTCTGTTTCTTACTCCAAGTGGAAGTAAGCAATAAATTCTTGGATACCACCCACTGTTAGTTAGAAAGGGCGTAGAAGAAACAGGGGCTGATTTGGGCTGATTTCAAACACGCAGTGCTCAGATGTGTGGGCCTGACTCTTGAAAAATCATGCAACTCTATCCCATATGTAGGAATTGAATTGTGTCTGTGCTGTTAGTGTATTCTGGCATCTCAGAAAAACCCCTAGAATGTGTATTTGGTTGCTGAAATCCTGCTGCATGGTGTTTTGTTGAAGTGACAGAAAGTTGTGTTGAGGATTTTTTGTCAGTTACCAAGTGAAGCACTCAGAAACTTTACAATGGTGGAATTAGGACTGGCTCTGCTAGTTTAATCCTTGGTCAGTCCACAGCCCTAGTTGTTACTCACTCCTTGTTTTCTGCATTTTGCTGGAATTCTTATCTGTTGTCAGATGGGATTTGAGGTGGGCTGAGGTGTTCCCTTTATAGGTAGCTCACAACCTAAGTTTTTCTAACTGGCAGGTCTGTCATGCATTAACAGTGGTACAGGCTACATTTTCATGAAGTTGCATTTTTTCCAGTAATAAATATTAAGTCCTAATCTGTAATTAATTTTCAGGCCCTGTAACTGGATTTGCTGTGTGATCAGCGGTGTAAAAATATCTCCTTGTGTCTGCTTGGCTTTACTTATTACTCACTAGATTTATGAGCATTTGCAATCTGCATGTAATTAACAAGAAAGTGTGCTTTGTCAGGTCTGCTTTTCCTTTTCTTTCTAGGTATTACAGACTTGCTGTAATACAGCCATTGTTCACTTTTAGCAAACGGCATTCTTGTAATCCAGTACTGCCATATTGCAGGAACATGAGCCCAAAGCAAAATGTAAGATAACAAATTCAGCCAGTGAAAAAGGTGAAAATTGACTTTGAGGTGATGATAGAATGGTGAGAAGTTAAAGCTTTGGAAATTTTCCCTGGTGTTGTCATCCCTCTACTCCATCTTAATTTAAAATGATGTCAGTATTAGAAAGATCTCAAAATCTGGAACTTTTAAAATGCAAATAAATTTATTCATATACATTTAAAGGAAAAGAAAAAGAGGATACTGCACAGAAAAGCTGCATTGATAAGTTTATTTTGCTTTTAAATCAGGGTTTCAGGGTATCACAGATCTAGTTTCACTTGGAATATAACACTTCTGTCATTTCATATTGTCCTTCTATACTTTAAAACCTCAGTAGAAACTCAGTACCTAAGGTTCCAGTTTGTATGCAAACACTGATGTGCAAATGCAATCACCAAACTCAGTAGCATTTCACATATGTATAAAGGTGTTTGTTTGGTCCTGGTCCATCGTCTGTCAGTTCACACTCGATGTCTTTGACTAATAAAATTCTTTACCTTTAACAGGATTCTGCAGGGTTTTTTAGGACCGAGGTTTACAAAGCAGGGTGCTGAAATTATTCTGCAGCTTTGACCCCATGAATTCCTTGTTGGTGAAGGCATAGAAGCCCTCCCAAAGGCTACAGGATTGAATACTTAAAGTATTAATTGATACATCAAATTACAATTGTAGGAAAAGACCCTAAGATTTCAGAAAGATGGTTTTTTTCTCCCAGACTTTAATGGGTGTATCTCTAAATTAATTTGTTCTGATCTGTGACTTAGTGTTTTCAAATAGAGGTTCTGAGTAGTTGATAATATATTCCATGTTACAGACTTTTTGGGTAAGTTTTTATGATGCACATATGCATAAATGATTCACATGAATTAACCTAAGAATGGTAATTTTTATTTAATACAAGGGGAATAAGCTAGGCAGAATAATGGAGATGAAAATTTTGAGTTGAATGCATTCTTTTCCTGGAGGAGTACTAAGCTCTAATTATATTTGCTTATTCAAAGCACTATTTTAGGTTTACTAAAATAGATCTGATTTTTTTGTAAAAAAAAAATTAATGTCTAGAACCAATAGTCTGATAGGTGAAAGGAATGTTTGCCAATAAGCAGGCAGTACACACACTGTGCTGCTCCTTCTATTATAAAGAAAAGTTTACTTTTCCAGTGTATTTTTATAGTTAGTTCATAGGCAAGTGTTTATAAGCAAAACTTTGTAATGAAATAGAGAAATTATATGAATAAATAATATGAGAAATTATATAGAGAAATTATAATGAAACAGAAACAATTTTTACGAAGTGACATGGAGAATACCTGAATCCTCTAAATCAATGCAATTTTGCAACTTAGTTATATTATTCATTCTTATTCATTCTCCAAACCATCTTAAGTGTTGTGTCTTATAGGTCTGCATTTGGAAGAAATAGTAGAATGGCTGTTAAATTCAAGTTTTAGTAGTCTCATCATAGATAAAAACAAGACCTTCCCTTCCAGGAAAACAGCTTCTTTGCAGTGGACATTTTCTTTAAATGTGATGTAGGTTAAAGAATGGTAATTCTGCATGTATCTCCTTGGTTTTCTTCCCTTTTCACTTTAGTAACTGCTATTTCTAGTGCTGAAGTTCTCATTGATACTTTTTCAAGTTTAATTTCTTCACTTAAAAAAGAAAGGTATCTTAGAAATCTGTCTACTCACAACTACTTACCTTTGATGGCAACTGGTCGGAAAAAATACTAAGGTGTAATAAAAAGATCCCCTTTATGGCTCCCTTTATGTTTTTAACTAATCTCCCAAAATTATGTAAGTGATTGCTTTTAAAACTTATGTATTTTGTGGAGTGTTGTACTTTAACTTGGACTCATGAATCTTGACTGAACTTTCTACAGCATTTTTGCCAGTAAGGAACGTAACTGATGTTGAAAAGTCTGTAGAACTGGGATTTCAAGAAAAACATGAGGTGATAGAGTTGCTAGTTAAAATGATATTAAGTTACTAAAACTTTCTCTGTTCTTCATATATACTGTGATTCCTAATGAAAAAGCAATAGTATTTCAAGTACTATTTTGAGCATTTTTTGAATGTGGATAAATAAAAAAAATCAAGAAAATCCAAATTATAGGTTGTATAACTAGAAATGCACATTAAAAGACTGTTACTGGAATTGCTTGACTCAGTTCCCCTTGGATGGAGAAAGTGTGAGGATTCTTTAAGTATCTGGGTAGAGCAGATTTCAGCTTTCCTGAGTAATCTGTGTCCCTGATACCTGAAGTCACAAGAGAGGTGAGAGCAGAGCTGTTAACTACCAGCAGGATGAGTAAAGGGTGAGCAAGTCAGTTACCAGCTGTGCTGAATGAAGTGGGGAGATGATAGGACTTCTCTCAGGACACTCTTCTCGGAAAGCTTTTGTCTTGGTATCCTTTTCTTGTAATAGTGCTCTAATTAATATGAGAAGCTGCTACAGTCTCTTCTGTTATTAGGACTGTAAAGCAGCTTTGTATTTCATTCTCCTCTTCCCTGTAAAGTCTGCTGGCTGCCTCACAACTCTGCTCTGTGCTCATGTTGCTCTCAAGGCCATCCTGGGTCCGTTGGTCAGAGGCTAGAAAGTCAGCAAAGGATTTGTCATCTGTTTTCCCAGCTTCCATGCAGAGTGAATTTGATGGGTTCTAGTGGTTGGGGTAGTTCTAGTTTCTCTTAACGTATATTAGTTTTTTGGGGTTTGGCCATCTTTACAAAAATAATGAAAGCTATTAAACTGACCAGATGTGGTCCTTGGCCTTCCATGGCAGTAAAAAGCTTTTGCAGCTGAGGGTTTTGATAAACCACAGAAGGGTATTATTACAACTGTAGTCTTGTGCCCTACATACTATATGCAACAAGAGAACCACAAGCACTGAGATTTGCCAAACCCCACAGATATTATTATAAGTTATAAATATTTTTAATGATTTGCTGAATAGGGCTACCTCCCAGTTTAGTAATCTCTCTCTTTAATTCTTTACACTAGGTTGAGGTTTTATGAAAAAGTTTTTCCTTCACAAAGGTATTCTGCTTTCTATAGCTTTCTCCCCTTTTGTTTTTTCGTTTTGTTTTTGTAGTTTTTTGTGTTTGGTTTTTTTTTGTTTTTTTTTTTTTTTTTTACCTGCAAGCACAATTTCTTTAACTGCTCTTCATCTTCTCATCTGCTCCTTGTCCCCAGGAGGAGCATTCTGGAATCTGCTGATGAGTCTCTAGGAAACATTCAGTAGTTCTATCACACAGATTCCTTGCCTGTGGACTTATATTTTCAAGGAGCTAGTGACTTAACTGTAACCCCTGGAAGCCTGCATTTGGTTTTAATTCTGGCTAGCTTCTGTGTATGTTTTTACAAAATACTTAGGTTTTAATATTAATAGTATTTAGTCTGTGTTTTGTAATCTTTACTTGATTAGCTGTGTTCGTCCATCTGTCCCTGGTAATGTTTGATGGTACTTGGAGATATCATCAGAAAGTAAGGTAAGGGTAAAATCTCAGAGTATTAAATAGATCTATCAAAAATGCCCTAGTTTGGGCTGGTAGAGGGAGGAGAAAAAGCTGCTGCTAGCATTTGTCTGGCCCTCTGGAAGCTGAGGGGTAATGTGTTGGTTCACTTTGTGGCAGAAGGCTGTGATCTCCTCAAACAGCCTGCCCAGAAGACCAGGAAAAGTATGTGGAGGATATGGGTGGGAACCAAAGGTATCAGCTTTCAAATGCAGAAGGCATATAGGAAAATATCTTTCTTACTTGTCTGGGAATAATGTTTTCATGGTGAAATAAAACATAAGACTGTTGAAATGCAGCTACTTCTCTAAGGACTAGTTTGCAGCAAATCTGGTATTAGAGTAGGAATTACCTTTCTTAGTGCAGAATGGTGAACTTGCAAAAGTGGAAAAAGTTTTTATTCTGGAAACTAATGGAATTGAAAAAAGGCAAAAAGAGTTGATGGTTTTACATCATGGTCGTGTCATTTTTTTTGATGAAGTCTTGCTTCTGAGGTGTTCTTTGAAGGTTCTTGCTATCTATGTTACTGCAGAGATAAATAGCTTAGATTGATGATGATCTTGCAAGTGCTTGTATGTCAGTGTCAGAAATGCAGGTACTTCGCATGTGAACATCTGCTTTAGCTTGTATATGCTATTTTTAATAACTTGTGCCTTGCTTTTCTGAAATATTTTGTGTATATGCTAGGTACTGACTTGAGTGAAGTATTCTAAGGTTGTTGAAGGAAAATGTAATTATGTAATTACTGTATATAATGCAATGGATAGTTTAGAATCAAGGAGAAATATTCAAATACTTAAGATGTTCCAGTTTAAACTTACAAGTAAATACAGTACTGCCCAAACCGAACATGAGCTATTTGGAGAGGCAGTTGCACCCAGAGCCTGAAACTTAGACAGTATAAGATAATTAAAATTGCTTGGGCGTTTCACAGAGTCACTTAGGTTAAGTTTAACACCATCAAGTCCAACCATTATTAAGCACTAAGTATTTTCTAATAAAAATACAAAAGCAAAGTCCTGTAAATACAAACATTTGTAAGATTAAAAAATATTATAACTGATACTTCATAACAGAGATTCTTTTAAAAACTGCAGATGAGTTTATAAATAGTCTTTACTGTAGTTTCCTTTATGCTGTTGTATAATTACCTTTGAATTACTGTTGTAGCTCTTTTCTCATTCCTTATCCTGGATGCTGCCCAGTGTCCTGATGTGCCCTCTCCTTCCTACGTTTTCAGCGTCTGTAGACTTGATAACATGGGACTAAAAAGAAAGAATTTGCCTGGAGCACAGTTCTGTCATGGTTCTGGTTGCTGGTGTTAACACCAGTGGAGCTATCCTTGCTATCAGTCTTACTCTCCTTTTTGTTTGAATAATCAAACACAAGATTGGGTGTTTAACCTAAGAGAAAACTCGACAATCTTTTTCGACTGTTCTGGGCTATCAGGGAAGTCTTCTCTTTTTAGGTTCCTTTTTCTTTGCTTTACTTGCTTGCTTGTTTTTTTCCAGATGGCCCTACATACTCTTCCTTTTTTAGTCTTTAGTTGCATTCCTATCCACTTCTCCTCTTTGTCAATAGTGGGATAGGTGAGCATTGCACTGGAGCCCTGTGCTTTGTCATTGTGAAAATTGTGGATGCTTCTGGCCAGTTTTGCCAGCAGGGAAAGCCCAGCTGTTCTTCCCAGGTCATAAAGACTTCTCTGCCCTCTACTGCAGTTCCATGTTTGCTGTGGTATATGAGTTGAACCTGTGCAGAGCCAAGGGTTGGACTTGATGATCCTTGTGTATCACTTCCAACTCAGGATATTCTATGATGGGAAGGAGATAAGTAGAACTAATTACTCCAAAGTGTAAATCAGCTGAGAAACACTTTTTTACATGTATTTGAGATAGATTTCTGTTTTGACCTGCCCACTCATTGCATGGTTAGCTGCATAATGATGGTGAAGTGATGGGAGAGAGTAAGGGTAATGCAAGACTGGTAAAACTTCTCTTTTGGTGACAAGTAACAACCCACTTGCTTAACTGCATCTGCATTTGTTCTCTTTGTACTCCAAGCACCAGTATAGCCAAGTTGAGTTTAGAAAATGAAAGCCTGAGGAGCAGAAGTTTAGGCTGTAATTTGAGCCAGTGGTACTCATGATACTTCAGTCTTTCTTCCTGTTGTAGTCTCACTGAATTCCCTCAAATGGGCTTTGGAGTTTTATAGTGAATTGGATCAGGGAATTTACCTAGTTGAAAAATTGCCTAACAGGAAATTTATTTACCTTTAAAGGAAATTACCTTCTGCTTTTGTTCACCCCAGGGCTGCTGAGCCTGTCTGTGTGGGCAGAGAGAAAAGAGCATCACAGGGGCAGGGAGAGGGCAGGAAGGCTGCAGTGCCAGCTTGCTTTGACTGGAGTGAGTGGAGCTCAGGCACGTAGCTTGATGGTGCCAGTTGCTGCCGTGTCGCTCAGCTGATTTGTCCTGTTTACAAAACATGCTTGGAAGTTTTCTGACAGCTTTGCTGTGTCTGTAGCCTATGTGCTGTACCAAGTGTTTGGTACAGTAATTTCACTGACACTCAGCAGAAATTAGAATGAGAGCTATTTGTAACATTTTATCTGTAAAATAATATAGTAGTAGAAATCTGAAATTTGTCATATTTTAATATGAAAATCAGATCATGGAAGCAAATCTAAGTCATGAGCTATTTGTTTTTTGTGTTTTTGTTGTATGTACAGAATAGAGGGTAATTTTCCTGCTGTAGAAATGCTAAGAAGGATATTTTTGAGGAGAAATGTCTTTAGTTCACATTCTGTATATTGTTCATTATAATCCTCTGTTGTTGCCAGATTCCACTAGTAATGCCACATAAGCAATACTGTGTGATCTCATAATGTAATCTGTTAGCATTGGTAAACTTTAAAAGATGATGACTTAAGAATGACAGATGTTGGTTTGAGTTGTTTTTTATGGAGAAATAATCAAAAATGCTCTGAAAAATAGTGTTTGAAAGCTGTAGGTAACTTAAGCCCTGCTTCTTTCCTCAGTTTCAATACACTGCACTTTTACTTTTTCTTCATTTCATCTCCTTTTCTTTTTAATAAGTGATTTTAAATTGAAATGATTGTCACCCAAAATAACTCTATCTGATGGTAGAATTTTCCTAGTGTGAGCATCCCAACTGGTGCTGTTCTGAAATGTGATATCAGCTTCAAAGCATGAGTAAATAGAGTGTTTGAAGATGAAAACCAGGTATTTGATATAACTGTATTGGACTATACAGTATTCTGAGAAAATGTCCTTTAAAGGGTTGTAAACTCAGAAATTGAGAAGTGAAAAACTGTTCTTGATAAATTCTCATCCTTTCATTTTGAAGAAAGTGAATTTGGAAAAGCAGTATTTTTTTTTCATAGTGGTCTGTGTTTATTCTAAATCACTGGCTGTACTCAAGAGAATTATGAAAGCAAACTACAACTCTACTTTTGAGTACAGAAATCGGGCAGCAGCATTTCTTCTTTCTAAGTTGGATTTCTCAGTGAAAAAACTTCCAGGCCATCCATTGAAGAGACTTCGTTTCCTTCTGAAGAACTGAAGTCTTCCACATAGTCATACAAATTCTAGGTTGTGCTCTAGTATGTTCTATTTTTCTCAGCTTTGTGTCAGTGAATGAAAGAGTATATACAGACCATGTGCAAAGGAAAATACTAGTATCTAGAAATAAAAGTATTTAAGTGCTGTCTGTATGCAGATTTTTTATTCAGTAGGGCAGAAATTCAAATGCCTAAATTTGGTCCTTTATTTTTGGTTATAGTGCACATTAAACAGAGTAGAAATATTCAGGATAATGCTCATATTTGTATCTGAGCAAATTGTGGCATTTCCATCCTTTTGATCAGTGTGGTCCTTTAATGGTACTTTCTGCTGCTGTTTGTGATAGTTTCAGTGTACTCCTGTATGTTATATAAACAATGCTGTGTCATTTTCTTTAGGTTGACTTTTTCTGATGTATAGATAGCAATTTTTTTCTCAAAATTATCTTTTTTCACTCTTGCAGAAAACTCTAAGCTGAGACATGTAGAAAAAGATGTTTTGATTCCACAAATAATGAGGGATCGAGCCAAGGAGCTGTGTTCAGATAAGGTGCAAGGTAAGAGTCAAATATTCATTAGGAGATCAGGTGTACTCACTTTTGTGCCCTGAATATAATCCTTGTTTCTGAAATCATGTAGTCAGAGAATTAATATGTGTGATCTCTGTCTTATCAGTTCACTGTGCAGCCAGTATTGAAGCATATAAATCTGCTGTGTAGGCTTTGGCTGCTTGGTGGAGTATTTTCCAAAATGACTTATTCTCAAGGGCTGTAGAATTTAGTCTGATTATTACAAAACTTTTCACATCTCTGGTGGTGACAGAGCAGCTCAAGAGTTCTGTGTTTCTGTAAGAAGTATTTAAAATGTATATAAATTCAACTGCCTCATGCAAACCTTCAGTTAAGGCATCTCTCATTATAATAAATTTGTTTAAATATTCCCAACTTACTGCATCCTTTAATTGCCCCAGCTTTGAGATGGCCCATGCACATAAACACACACATGTTACTAGACAGATGTTGAAATAGGGGGATGAAGTGCACTTCTGCTTTCATTTTCTTTTGAAGAGTACTGGACAATAAAGTGGTGTCACCACCTCTTCTGAGAGCTGCTTACACACAGGTTAGCCAAGAATGCTGCTGTAAGAGGGGTGTAAGAATAGATGAAAAGCCAGGGAATTATTCTGTACAAGTGTCAGCTTTCAGTAGAGGGCATTTGCATCTGGTCATCCAGGTCTGTGTTCTTCAAACTTCTTCTGTTCATGCACTCCATCAGTAAAAAAATTCTGACTGTACAATCCCAATATAGGTAAATTCATTTATAAATTATTTACTTGTAGGTTATATACATTATAAAACATAAAAATAGAAGTTAAAAAAGGATGAGGTAAAGAGGAAATAAACAGTACTGTAAGATACTTTGAAGCTATTTATCAGTCTAAAAAGATTACTGTTAATAATGGTACTTTTTATACGACTGAACATGCATCATAGTTTTTAAAATCTCTAACTCTGTCATATAGGAATTTGAATACCTGGTTCTGAGTTCAGTTTATTTCAACACTTGATCTTAATGGGTGTTAAGCCTGGAAAAGGTACCTTACAGAGACCTGTGGAAGAAAAATATGTAGTTGCTTGCACTTACTAAATTTTACTTTATTTTACTTAATTATTCTCATTTTTTCAGTCCTGATCACAAGTTTTGCAAATGTTTTGTTTGAAATTGGGCTAGTAAATGATCTTCTCCCCTGATGTCAATCAATTTTTCTTTCAAACTAACGAGAAGGTGTTTCATATCAGTGTTTTCAACCCCCTAAAATTCTCCTTGGGAAGATTTTTAACAGGTTAGAAAGTTCTCTTAATATCCTTTTTAAGTATACAGATTTAGGAGGTTTTTGTAGTTGACACACATTTTGTTCACCAACAAAACCAAACCAAAAATTACATAATTAGGTGAACATATCCAAATGCCTATTTTCAAAATGCTTTCTCCAAAGCACAAGTTTCTTTTGCAGGGGAGTTTCTTTCTTACTCATTGTTAAAATGACACCTTCACCTTGAAGGGAAACTAAACAGTTTTTGGAAATTCCTGCTAGGTAGCAAACTACTTGCAGCCACTTGTCATCACCAAAAAGGTCAGTGGATTTGGAGCACTAGTCAAACCTGACACTTTTTTTTTTAGAAAAGACAAGCACTATGCCAGAAGTATCCAGAGAGCATCTCAGTGGTGTCAGGGATTTTTTGTGGCCCCTCCCCATCTCATTATGAAGTCTGGTAAAGATTCAGACTTCTCTGTTTGAAGAGCTTGTTTTTCTCAAGTTATAACATTGACGTCATCCTACAGGACATTGTGCATGCCTGGCTCCAACTACTTTGCTGCAATAGCTCACCCTGAGTGGTGCAGTGAAGGAGTTTCATGTGCAGTGCTCTCTCTGTAGCCTTAGTCTGGGATCCCTTTTTTACTCCAATCAAAGCAGCCATTCCACCACTCTATAAGTAGTTACATTTGCACAGTTTTTCCATAATGCGTTGTTTTTTATTAAGGAATCCACTTCCTGTTGAGAACAGACCTTCTCCAGTACATCTTTCTTTTAGTGGCTCACAAGAAAAAAAATAAAAGTGCATTTCATTGCTGAAATGCAAATACCACAAGGCGTGAGAAGTTAAAAACTTCTGTACTTTCACTCAGTGGTACAGCAAAACTCCCATGCTGTGCAACTTGTTTTAACACTTGTTTCTTCAAATCTTCATCAGTGTCTTCAGTGCATCTTCCAACAGTCTTTACTGACAAAGGAGTGCATTTTAGTTCATTGCCATATTGTTTTCCCTGAATTATTTCACTGACTTTTATCATGGCAGGAAGAAACAATTGTTTCCCTAATGGCATGTGGCTTTTTGTGTTTTGCTGTTATTTAAGAAACTTCAAAGGAAGTTTCTGGAATTTTATCATTAGGGCACTCTATGGCTAGAGTCATGTCTAGGTAAGGAGGACCTGTGTATTTTTGAGCAGCAGCTTGTAGAAGTTCTCCAAAAAATATAAAAAAGTAGTGTTACAGTAATATCTGCCAAAGGAAGGTGGCATCGAGTAACAGGTACCTTCCAGTGCTGCCAGAAGGACTTAACAGATCTTTTTTTCATTTGAACAATAGTTGAATAATTTTTACTTTGAACTCTATACCTGTTGGAGAAAAAATGAAAAGCAATTGCAGTAGTGTGGGTCATTTGAAAGATGTTAAAAGTATTTTGAGAGCTTGCTATTTGTATAATATTGTTCAAGGTTAACCAAAGGGGCAGTGTGTATGTGTTTTTCTCCCCTGAACTTTGTGTAACATGAGGACTTTGGTTTCAGCATCTTCATTTTCTGTGGCAGCAAGCAATATTGTAGGCTATTGAGCTGTGAGCTGTGGACCATTACCTTGCAGCTTCTCCATCTTTTTCCCTCCTTAAATTTTAAGCCCAAATGTTATGGTTTTTCTCTTTCTGTGATGTTAGGCAAAATTATAATTTCTTCCTTCTTTCTCCTGTTTTTATCTTTAGGAAAATAAAGTTTGTGGATATATCTATCTCCCTGTTATTCCCCTGTCACCTGTAAGCCAGCTTTGATCAAAGTGTGTGAAAGAAGTGGAAACTGAGTATTTCCGAAACAATTTTTTTATCAAATAGGCAAGCAAAACCCCACATTAATACCCCTATTAAAATAAAAAGGTAGCAGCAGAACTTCAGTTATTTTCTAGTACACCTTTTCATCTGGGTGGAGGGGAGAGACCAAACCATGGGAAATGAAGCTTAAGCAGTTTTGTGATCAGTAGATTTACCATCTCATAAATCCATTGTGAGATTATTCCTGGAATAAATTTGTCTTGTTAGTACACAGGGATAGGTGTTAATCAGAGTAAATAGGCTATGATTTTTTTATGCTGTAAACAATTATAAGCTATGAACATAAGCTGTGTAATTAAGTAATCAAAGCTCTTGTGACTTGGTTTGTGTGCTGTGGAGTGTACGCACATGCACGAAATGGAGCTGTTTACACTGAGGGCAGAGGTACTCATTTAACTCTCTCTCAATGTAGGATTTTTCTGCTTTATGTTAAGTTCTTGTTTCAGAAACTCCTGTTAGTAGACCTCTGTTTCTTTTTGTCTTTAGGAAATTGTGATAAATGCATCTGTAGTGTAGGAAATAAAGCTATTCCACAAGTAAGGGCCCTTACAATTGGCTTGATCAGGCTGGGTTCACATGTGTCCCTATGGGGAGCCCCTATACATTCAATAGTGCTCTGCATGAGCACAGGGGTCCATCTGTAGCCAGCCCGGTACCTTAGCCTGCAGCTATACCACCTAGAGCTGTGTGCTTATCAGAGCTAATAATGCAAGTAATGACAGCCTGGCCAGCACGTGTTCCAGAGCTGTCCAGGGAAAAGAAACCCCAAGTGTTACGAAAATAAATAAAAAAGAAAGGTTTTGTTAACTTAAGAGGTGATCCTGCTACCCTATTGCACAGTTAAATGGGTGGCTCATTGCTGTGCTTGGTTGTTAACCTATCAAAATGGCTTAGGAAAGAAGTAACCATGGAAAGGATGTCCACCTGATAATTTTTAAGAACCATTAAGTATTGTATCTGGTCATATTTTGTTTTAATTAGATTATTTAAATTTGCTTGCAACTTTTTTTCAGATTGTTCCTGTGTAAGTTCTTGCATGTGCTGCATATTTCTTAAGAATTTTGTAGCTCTCAGTTTCAGAATGATTTTTGTGTGATTTAAGATTTTTAAGCACTTTTTTCAGTGAAAATGGATATATTAGTAATTTTGTTAACTTGGGTGGTAATTCTGTTAACAAGCTTTCTGGAAAATACTAGTCAATTTTCTGTGACCATTATGTAAATATGCTTTATTGTGTTCATATCCATGTATTGTATGTGTGTATGTGAAATTGTGGGCAAAAGTGTCAAAAAACAAGCAACCAAAAAAACCCCAGAAACATTGGCATACAGGAAAGTTTCACTGTATTTTTACAAACTGCCTAATATAATATTAAATGATACATTTCTGTATCAGCATGTCCTTGCATTTCAAACCTAAGTAACTAAAAGGATCATTTCTTAGCCGTTCCCTCGCTTATTACTTTAATGAAATAATTTCTTAAGCAAGAGGTTTTCCTGTTTTGCTTAATTTCCAGTTATAAATTTAAACTTCAGGAACCTGGAGTTAGCATTTTTCATCAGAATGCTGACCTTTAGCACATAAAAAGTTCTGAGTTTCATCTAGCTGTGCTTTGCTTTCCATGACTCCATGCTCTGAAACTAGGGACAGTCATAGAAAAAACTGCAAGAGCTGTGGTTCATTCTTGATCATTTTGACAGAAAAGTTTGTCTAATTTCTTGAGAGTACTAACTCTCCTGTCCAAAGTTACAGATTCTGAAACTGAACTTGATGGGGGTTTTTTTGTAACAGAAATACACAAACTTCAAGTTTATTGGTTTAGTGGTTTTTATAAATCACTTAATTTGGTTTAATTTTGAGTTACTTGGCTTGGAAAATAGAAACAACTGAGTGACTTTGAGATGTTGTGGGTTTAGACCCTGAAGAATTTGTCTTGAATTGAGATTCCTAAAAGAAATTACTGAGTCACAGAGTCAGTCATTAAAATAATTCTGTATTATATTTACTGTAGGTGTTTTGTAGATTTGTTGTATTGTAAAGCATTTCTGCCCACCTTCCAAAACTTCACAATTTTTTTTTTTTTTTTCTGGGAGAAGAACAACTTGCTCCAGAGACAAGGGGTTTAAGTTCTGAACTTCTTTCCTCTGAATTTTGTTGTCTGTTGCTGTCACATCATCTGGATTTGGGCCTTTAAGGTCTCAAAGAGGGACCTGCAGCCATCTTCTGTAACAGACTCCTTTGTAAGGTTGAAGGATTCAAACAGGAAATAGACCTACCTGCTTTTCAGGGTGACTGCAGGGACAGATCCTTAACTCAGCATGGTTTTGCCATTAGAAAAATGGTGAATTAAATGTAGCCATTTCTTATTTTAAGCATATTGGAGACAGCCATTTGATCCAGATGAGAAGTTGTTCTGTCCTTTTACAAAAATTTATTAATCTAATTTAAAATTTTTATGAGGGAGACACAAGGAAGCTATTTCTACTTGTGCTGAGTTGAGGACCTTTGCTGGAGAACACTGTTGTGTTGGTTCTGTTGTCTGTAAGAGCTGTGTAATTAAAGCAACCGGAATTACATTGCTGAAAAAAATCTCATGATACTTGGCAGGGCTTTAAAAATGGTTTGGAAAGTGTGGCTGGAAAAGGACATTTCCAAGCAACCACCCTCCTCCCATTCTCCAGATTTCCCATTAGCCCTCTCCTCCTCAGGGCTCATGTTGATACTTAGTGAAGATGATGGGATGCAACACTACTGCAGGCTTCTCTACAGTTGAGCATGACCAGTGTCATCCGGAGTTTTGATAATGTGCACTTCCTCAACAGTCCTGTCACTGACATTATCTCTGTCCCCGTAGGGGCCACCTGCTCTAGACCATGACCCTTACACCTGACATTGCAAGGTCCATAAATCCAAAGAAATTTCTGATTGAACTACATGTGGTGCTGTACATTTAAATGCCCAAGCACACCTTTAGCTATTTCTTCTTAAAAAAAACCCTCTTTTTTTATACTTTCCTATCAGAAATGCAGATAATGAAATGTGTGAAATCCTTAGCAAGTTTTGCTTGATGTTGCTCACTTTCCTTGGTATTGCAGATTGAGTTCTGTTAATTGTTGCCAACATTGGTTGAATGCTGAGAGAGGATTAACCTCTTAGTACCTAGAGTTCTGACATCAGAAGATGCTAAGACTGATAGTAGAGGGAAATTACATGACGACTCTACTTAGAATTTTTGATGAGTGTTCTTGTCTTACAGCAAAATAAAACTAAAATCATCATTTACAGCTAAACTGCTCATCCACTATGCATCATTTTGAAAATATAGTCCTTATAATTTCTTTTTTTCAAGTTCACATCTCTTAGGAGTATCTGGGAACACAGTGATCTTCTAATTGACCAAAACAAAAAGATCAAGTGACTGATAAAAATCAATGAGTTAACATGACAGCTGCTGGTACCTTTTTTAGATTGAGCTGCTGTGATCAGAAATTGCTTACATGTGCTTATGTCCATATTATTCAGTTTGGTGGAAAGCCTGAGAGGTTACAGTGGAAGAATCACACATTTTTTATGACCACAATAGCCTTCTCTTAGGAGAATGAAAAAAAAATGCCACATTATTATCTGCAACTCCATTTTTGTGAGAGGAAGGTTAGTATAATTTGAGAACATGGTTTCAATTCAGCAACAAAACTACAGGAGGAAAACTGTTGTCCTCTGTTGCTGTCTTTATTATCTGAATATTGAAGTATATTATAGTCATACTGTGTGAGACCACATGACCCTATATGAAACTGTTGCTATTGCATTATGTTGCATGTGTTGTGCAGTTGTCAGTTATTTAAATGATTTTAGATGTTTTGATAGTGTTCAGTTATATTTAATACTGGCAGTAAATTGCTATTGGCTTTTTTTTCTGGCTAGTGTTCCTCAAGAGTAAGATTCTGGACTTTTATATGATGTTCTTGTTTGCACACAATAGCTTTTATTTTGGAAAAAAATATTCAATGCTATATATTTCCAATGAACATTTACTCTCATCACATTTAACTATGTGAATTAATACAATCTCTAGAGGGATTATGGTATATTGAGCTTTGCTCCAACAAACTGGGCAGAGAGAACAGCTATATGTAAATTAGAATTTGAAGAAATGAGATTCTAGATTTGTGTGCGTTTGTTTGTTTGAGTGAATGATAACATTATTAAATACTTTAAGCTAATTTTTTGAAAAGAAATATGAGGGCATATTGTCTTGCTTGGTGATAGAAATTCCAGTTTCTAACTAGTTTTTAGGACTTTGAAGAAAACGTTCAGGGAAGGAACTTGCCTGGTTTGATTATTTTTGTTCTTCCCCTCATCCATGTCATTTCAACTGAGCTGATGACAAGAAATCAGTCAGACTGCTAGCTTTTCCACTGCAACTTAGTTGTGTAGGGGGTTTTATTTTTTTTTATTTTTTTTTATTTATTAGGGAATGGAACAGCTTTTACAGGGACAAAGAGAAATGAAATCACTTTCAGTGAAAGAAAGAGGCCTCATTATAGCCACCAACAGCAGTTATTGACAGCTACACTTCCTATTAACAAGGAGCATTTAAGAGTTTGGCTGTTGGATCTTTGGACTTGATCTAATTTGCTAGCATTAATTAGTTTCTTTTGAGCACAGACACTTGGTGCTCACAGCTATAGATTTAGAGGACTAATTAGGACAGAAAATTGAACAGAATGGGGTAAGGCATTAACCTTCAACCATTACCAGCTGGGGCTCTGATAAAGACCACAGAGTCCAAATGCTCCTATTCATGCAAAGAGTACTCTAATGAATATCAATTTCAGCCAGGTTGCCATATCTTACAAGTCCTGTCTTGATTTTGATTCTCTTACCTGGTAGAGATTTTTATGTATAGATATTATAGTGATATTGGTAGTTCAGAGCTCATAGATGAGAACCTCAGGAGGTTACCTGTGTTTTGTCCAGTCTTTCAATTTGCTTTTCTGAAGTTACAGATTTTATTGGTTTCCAGCTAAGATCCTGAATTTCAAATTGATTTCCTTGTCCAGCATAAACATATTAACACAGCCCAGATTAATGACATGTTCTTAACAAATGCTGGCTTAAATAGAGGATGCATGTGTGTTTTCAGATTATTGTAGTACATGGTAGTAACATCCATGACACTCCCCAAGCTAACATCTGAAAGTTGAACAGTAGGATTGCTTCTTTTGCAGCTCTTATGGTGAGATACAATTATTGTATTATGGTATTCAGCTGCTAATCTAGTTTTAGGAGGAAAACTATTCTTCCAGACTGGATTCATGTGTTTTAACTTCTGCAGAATGGGAATACTTTATCTGTATATAAGGAAAGAAAAAAACTAGTTGCCTTTGTCCTTTTGTATCATTTCTTGGATTGTTGGAAGAGTTGAACTTGAAATTAAGCATCAGAATCATCAGTTGTTTCTACCCTTTAGTCATATAACTACTCCCTGACAAACTCACCATTAAAGCTGAATCATTGTTGCTGTCTTCATTTGACTTCTGTACCTGGAAATTCTTTGCCCACTGACCAGAAAAGTTTAAAAGCCTCTTCTCTATCATAATTTCTCCAAGCTTGTTTTTTCAGGAATGATGCCAGCATTGATGTATATTCCTTTTATGTGTTCTAATTATTTCCAGTTCTCCACTAGTACACTCTGCAGTGTTAGCTGAATAGCTGTCTTAGGGTCCTGGTGAGGTAAGATTGCCACAAACTGTAAAAATAGAGAAATTCAACCTTGCCTCTATCTACTGATCTTGGGGTATTCATGGTATTTAGCTCAGTATTTAGGGAACTAAATGTGAGGTGAATGTCTATAGTGGAGGAGGCTTGGTCAAGTTCTCCCAATAAAAGGGCGAGGGTGCATTTCTAGCCACTGACTAATGCCTTTTCCCAGGTGTTATGTATAGTGTTTGCTGATCCCATCATTTTCTTTCCCAGTTGACACATTTTGGTTCTTCTGTGGCAGTCATTACCAGCAATGAGCACAAACTTGGGATTCTGTAGGGTTTTTTTGCATCCCTTTGATTGACAGTGGCAATAACCCATGAGTGCAGTGTCAGTGTTACAGTGAGCTGTTACTGTGGCGTAGGTGGACAGAGCAGTGACAGTTCATGTGACTCACAGTAGCTGTTATTTTAGCTGCCTGTCCTTAACAATGTATGAAGTAGTTGCTCTGCAATTTTGCATTATAAACCCCTCTTAGATACTACATTCAACAGTTACACAGTTAGCACTTAGTGTAAATTAATCTTATATACTTTGAAAAAGTTGTGCTATATTCCCATTGCCTGTGTATAAATATTTATGTTGTATATGAATTATTAATATTACCTGGGGTTAGTTTAACACAGAAAATAGGTTATTTTTCGGCTATTGAAGTCAGAGCGTGTTGTATAGGTACCATTAGGTTCAGCAGTGGAAAATAAAACTTAGTTTGGTCAAAAGGTTGCTACTGTGTATTCAGAAATGCCATAAATAGTGAGCATTCAGACAGCCTAAAAGCAATATATTGTCCTTGTATTCAGCATAATGTGATAGGGGAAAGCTTCTGTCCATTCTTTAGATAATATATGAAGTTGACAAGTGTATTTGCCAAAGAAAATTGCTTATCCAAATCTCAGAAATTGAAATGAAGCTCAACAAAAATTAATACTAAATGGAAATCAGAATAGGAGTTGTGGTTTTATTAATATGCTTTGGTATAATGAGACAGTGGATTATGAGAGTTGTAGATTTGATCTCCTGTATGTTGGATACCTATAGCTGTTGTACATATCTTTGTGTAGAATTTTCTGAGTAGTTACGACTCAGCAGAATCAGTCAAAAAGAAAGGGGCAGGAATCACAGGTCTTATCAGGCAATAAGGGAACGTGAAGTTGAAATATAGTTTGGCAAATACACATGCTTTCAGCAAGATGTGGTGTTCTAAGTGTTCTTGATGCTTTTTGGTGTAAGTGTTCTTCATTGTTTTCTGAAAATAATAAAATCTCAAATTTTCATCCTGTTTTGGGATGAGAACATTTTAAGCTTCTTTTTCCATGTAGAGCAGTACTTTTAAAGATTGCTTAGTTCAAACTGAGTGAGTTGTCCCTCAAGCATTTATTCTTTGATGTAGTAGTTAATGGGTCCTATGGTAACAACACTGACAATGCACAAGTGCTTTTCTTTATAGTAGAGACAGTGTTGTCTGTTGCTGAATAAAACTGTGTTCTTGTACATTATTTTTCAGGTCCTTTTAATAACAACAAAAAACAATCCCCCTCATTCCCACCCCCAAAATTAGTTTTGTTGCTGTTGTAATTACTTTGCAGTAGTTGTCTCTGCGGCGCTGCCTAGATAAAGAGTAGGGAGATTTGTGCTCTGGAGAGTGTTTTACTTAAAGGTGTGATACCTAAGAAGGGAGTAAAGGCTGCAGTACTGAAAGGCCATAAAACACTTGTGCTGTATTGTCATCCTTCTGAATTTTATTTTTAACAGTCCTGCAGAAAAGAGCTCCTGGAACATTTGCTGCCTCAAATCAGGATGGATACCTGTACAGGAAGTGTAATCATGTAACAGAAGGCAAGAGGTATTTTTGATGAGCAACCAAGAGCTGCAGAGCTGGTCAGAGGATAGGAAAGGAGTTAATCAAGGAATGCTAGAGCTGTAACAGCTTGGGAGGTGTGGATGAGTCTTTAAATTTATGATCAGGGGACAAGAAAAGCAGTTTAGCTGCTGTATCCTAGATTTGAGAGGGATACTAGTAAAGGATCAAAAGGAATCGTGGAAAGGAGGGAAGGTAGTCATTCTGATGGGATAATAGTAGGAAAGGAACTTATATAAGGAATTCTGAAGAAGATAATGTAGAAGACTTGTGCATGAAAATTTCCCTTGGATGAAGTGAACAGATTCTTCTCTTAGTATTTATCCGTCGCATTGGGAAGGAGTTGAAATGGTTGTAGGGAACTTGGGACTTCAATTATGATATTAAGAGATCTGCCTACTTACCTTTTTCCTAAAATGAGTTTTAAGAAAGGTTTCTTAAAGCAGTAATGCATTTTTTTGGGGCTTCTGATATTCAAGGTCAGGATTTCCTTGTATTACTTTTATCCCCTATAATATTGTGCACCTTATAGTTTTCTTTTTTTTCTGGCTGTGATCTGGAATCTCTCAAGGAGATTCTAGTTATTTTAGTATACACTAAATATGCCCTTCAAGCTTTCAGATCAACAACATATTTCAGGGATGTTTAAATAGTCCTTTTTGAAGCACAAAATCAAAAATTTATTGTTGCATTTGCATGCCAGGCTGGATACAGGTCCTTCTTTGTTTCCTAGTGACAGATATGTCCCATACCTTTGCTGTAATGGGATGCTCATGAAGCTGGTGAAAATAAAGCACTGCAAGGTTGTGGCTTGAGTTGTAATCTCACCTATGTCTGTAGACTGTCAGACTTTAAAAAAAAGTTAATTTAGGGAGACTCAGCTAATGTTTGCAAAAAGAACTTCTGAATGCTATGGTTTAATATGTAGGAAATGTACAGAAAGTGTATAATGTGAAAAGACATAGTTTTACCATTCAAGGATTGCTTTTGCTTTCTAAGTTTTTTGGGGATTTACGGCCTGAACTAACTTTTCTTTGTATATCAAGGAATTTATGTTCTCAGACATTGGGCAGATTCCTGGCAGTGATCTGAATAAAAGCAGGACTTTAAACAGAAGAAATAGGATGATCTGATTTATATTAAAGAAGTAAAAGGGAAAAAGAAAAATACAGGACTTATTCAGTAACTGTCCTGGAAAACTATTTCTATCAGAGTCCCTGAAATGGCTTAGGGAAGGTTTTGAACCCCTGAAATTCCAGAGCTTTTCAGGAGCATGAAGAATTTTAAACACAAACCCCCAAAATCTGTAATGCTCTGTGATGTTGAAAATGACATTTAAATTCACAGGGAGAATTCATACTTTCAGGTAGAAGAAAACTGTATCCAGTAAACAAGAATGACCACAGTCTGCAACTTCTAACTTTGTTGCTCATTACCTTTTTTCCTGCCTTTGGGGTGATAATTTTCTACAGTGACTCTGACAGCCCAGTCAAAATGATTCATAAGGCCAGTGGTGAAAAGAACTCCTCCTTTTTCTCTGGTGTAAATAATCTTTGTAATTTCTGATCTGTACTGATTTCCTCCTCTGCTTCTTTGCATGTCTTTTCTGACTGGTTAGGGGTTTTTTCTGTTAAATGTAGACTTCAGCATATATCTAGTTAATAAACAGAAACTTACCATTGCTTTCCATAGAATATGGCAAAGAGGAATATAAAAAAATGTATAGTGTTTGCAGTTATTTAACTTAAGATTTAATTAGTAATTAACTAATCTTTAATGGGGTGCTAGAAGAGATCACAGCTTCTCTGGTGTCTTAAGTGACTTAGATCAAAAGTCCTGTGTTTAAAATATTTTCTATTAGCTATGTATCACTATGCTTTATGACAGTTGAGTAGTAATATTGTATATATAAATAGTATTATATATCTCCCACTTCCATGACTTGGAGCATGTTCTGCAGTTTTGCACTCAAATACGAGATGGCTGATGGGGTGCATAAGAAAACAAGGAAACTGATGTCCCGAAGTTACAGTTATGAACACTACAGAAAGCATGTTACTTCAAATGAAAATCTGCAAATCAGTCATCTACGTTAGGTATTATTACTTCATAAACCACACTGTTCATATTCAAAATCATTTGTTCTAAAATGTGCAAACTAAAAGTCATGTATGAGAACATCTACAACAAAGGGTTAAGTAAATTGTTAGCACTAATTTTCTGAAAGCTCTTAGGCATGCAGGCAAAATACACTATAATAATTTGTCTAGTTCACCTACTGAGCAACATAGGAACATTGTCCGTCAGTGATTCAGAAAGAGGGATTCTGATGCTGATTAATCTTCTACTTCCCTTTGCAAGAATGGTAGATGCTCTATATTTGTAACACACCCAGAATTTGTGTCAGATGCTGAAATCTCTAAGTCAGGTCAGAAGTTACAAAAATGATCACAAGATCCGTACAATGCTGCATCTGTTGAGTGACTATAAAACTTCAGCAATTTTAAACCAAAATACTGTTGGTGAAATCTGACCTACTCTGCTGTCAAATTCATGCAGATACTACTTACTGACTGGGCACAAGCCATTGAGAAATACTCATTGTTGGGCAGAACACTTAGTACATTACAACCTCCAAAAATAATTTTGGTGCTTCTATAGAAGGAAGATACTTAACAGAGTTGCAGACTTTTGCTTTGGCTACCTTCTCCCACCAGTAATTCAGATGAACAGTTCTGGTCTCATGATTTTCTTTTCTGCAGTGGTTTCAATGCAGTGCTGTTTGTTCCAGGTCTGATGGTACAGATCTCTTTGGCCCTAGTGTTTGAGTTGCAATGACTTGACTTGCCTGAAAGCTAATTCTGCCACTCTAATAGAAAGGAGAAATAATCACTTCTGTGAATGTGTTAAAAGGTAACAATGTTTGGGTTGTGGTATCAGGTTCAACCAGATAAATTTCACTTAAGCAGTAAATTGTAACAGTGACTATAATTCTTTTGTGTGAAGCAGGTAGCATCCTCTTGTTTCTAATGTAGTACAGTTACTGTCTTAGGTTTGAATGTAAGGTTGATGCACTGGTGTCTGTGTTCTACTGTGTTATAAAGAGATCTGGTACTTAAAATATTTTGTGTGTTCAGACCTGAACTGATTGTACAATAACATTTGATTGGGCATTTTTGTACTAACAGGTGTCAAGTCCTCAAGTCTCTAAACCTTGACTGAATGTGTTACAAAAAAGTCAGAATGAACACCTAAAGGTTGTATTTCAAACAATCAGAGGAGATGAATCTGAGGAAGAAACAGAGTTTAGCCTTCCTTTTCTGCCTTCTGCAGTCTTTCAAAGCTCAAGGGAGTAGAAGTTACTTCAATCCTGTTCTGCAGTGTTCAGAGAGGAGACCCTTACAAGTGGAACACCCTTGGACACTTAATGTCAGCTCCTCAAACTCCTCCTTTGATTTTTGGTTACATCATGTAGGATGGGAAACATCTCATCCCAGCTGCAGTCCTCTCTCTCTCCCCCCTATCCCCTTACCCCTTCCTTGTCAAGGCTCAAGGCAACAAGGACAGGAAGGTACTTTCAGAGTCAGCTTTGGGTGGGACATGGAAATTTTGAGTGGCTAAAATGAGGTAAAGAGTATTCTGCTGGTAGTCAGTCTCTGTTCAAACATGTAAATGGAGATAAGACCATAAATGAAGGAGAACTGTCATGATCAAAGCATATGGGACATTGCATTGCATAAAGCAAGGAGGGCAGTGGTAGCACTGCCATTGATAGCTTTATCAATTTTTGTTTGGGTATTTGATCTCCTGCAAAAGGCATGTAGAAACCCTTGGACTTTGCAAGCATTTCCTAAGGATTCATTTGAACTGGATTTTCCTATGTTTCTGGTTGCTTCCATAGCTTGGGAATCCCACTGGTTTGTTAGTGCCTTCTCTAACATTAGGCATCAATGTGTCTGCAGGTTCTCTGCAGGTGTGGAGTGGCAGGATAGTTAAGTGTCTTTCAGCTCCCAACAAGATCTGGTGGGAGTAGGGGAAAGGCAGTTGGTGCCTGCTGGTTCATGGCAAACAAGGCTCAGCTGGAGACTGGTTACCAATTTTGAAATTTGGGGAGAACATTTGTTATTGAATGTAGGCTTTTTACTTTTGTGGCTCCAATTACTTCCCCCCCCCTTTTTTTTTTTCCACCATTGGCAGCAGTCCTGGACTCTAGCTAAAGACCAAAATCTAAATCAAGCTATTATTCATAACTAATTTGACATCTTGTTTCCTATTTCATCACTTTTTTTTTTTTCACCAAATATATAAGGCTGAAATCTTTGTATATAGGGGAAAGCAGGCAAATAATCTCGACAGTGTAAACTTCAATTCATAAATTTGAGATTTGCAACCAGACTGCTGTACAAGAAAACAGATGCCATGCAATAAATTAATACTAAGCTGAATAATAAACAAGATGTATTGTTAAAGGTCTTTAATGCAAAGAAAGTGATTTCAGACTTTCGTATGCTTGTTTTCTCTCTTTGTTTAAATGAAGCCTTTGCATGTGTTTTCTTTATTGTTCTCTTTTGCGCACATTTGAGCTTTGTTGGTTGAGGACTCAGTCTCTGGTTGGGCAGTGGTGATTAACTTACACTAAATAGGCAGCAATAATGTGATTTGAGAATGAAAAGGATTCATTTCTTTTAAACGAGAGGAAAAAAAAAAAAACAAGGTTGAAGGAAATAGTTTACATAATCTGTAAACTAGTTAAGGAGCTGAATATTTATGCAGGTTGAAATTGAAGCTTAGTTGCCCTCTAGGGGTTTTACATTAATACAGCATATGCTAGCTTTTGGGTGGTTTTTTCTTCTTTCAGAATAAAGGTGAGACAAGTCTTTGGAAAAAACTTACATGCTGACAAATCTGTGGTGGTCGAGGCATGTGTACATCTGCATTCAGTGAGTAAAACTCATTTACTCCAAAACCTAGAAAATGGAGGAAAGATTTTTAGCCAGATTACGTTCTTTTTAATTTCACAGCACCAGTGGAGAATGCACTCACAGTCAACCAGTCATAGCACTGAAGTCTCAACCAAGAAAGGTCCTTATTTTCAGTTCTTAGAAAACAGAAGACAAAAAGTCACCAGGGGTTGTAATGGAAGCTCCAGGACCCTCAGTTTCTGCCCATGTCCCAGCTGCTGAATGCTGCTTCGAATTCTTGTGTCCTCAGCTGCCACTGACTATTGCAAAAAGGTCTTCTGTCACTTCTGGTCTTACAGCAGGTTGAGCCCTGGATATTGGTCTGTCATTTAATGTGTTAGAAATAAACTTTGTCTCCTCCTTTAGAAAGCAATTGACAAAACCAGTTGCTTGGATAGGCGTGTGATATTTCATTGGAAGCATCCTCATGCCATAGGAGAAGTGTGATGAATGGATTCTAAACTGGAGCTACATATACATATCCTCTTGTCTTTTGTATCTCCTTTGCCAATGATTTTGTAGCAGATGCACTGTTAACATACTTATTTGAACAATTGCTAAGTAAATTCATAAGAGTTAGGTTGTTTTGCTAAAAATGGAAACCACATTTTTGTGATTATTTTTGCTGTTTCTTTCGTAACACTATTGATGCTGTATTACTCTAAAATGTTTTTGCATCAGAAACAAGATAATTGGAGCAGGCAGAATAGATGCACTTAAACAAGCCCATCCTGCCAAACTTGGGTCCCTGTGCGTACAGCTTGAGGAGCACAGTGTAATCAGCTTTCAGGAGGTAGAGTGGTGTCCCCCAAACTTCAGTGTACCAAATTACACCTGGATTTGTGCTAGTAAAGCCAATGGTCTTAGACAGATTTTTATGCCATTTGCCTGTTAAGCTTTACACTGAAATAGTTTCCCTCTTTTGGGGGGTTTGCATACCTAGTTGCTGGTGTATTTTGTTTTGCTTTGTAAACTTATCAAAGACTTGTTTGTAGATCCCCATGTCTACCAGTATTTTATTTTATTGTCTTCAAAATTGCAACTTCTGCTCTGAGGAAACCTGGTTATTGCAGTCCTTTATTTAAAACATTTTGCAGAAGATGAATGATAAATGTTACACAGTCACTACCAAATTTCCAGATATTGCTGAGTTTTTGTGGTATGCTTTCCTTCCACATGGTTTATAGTCATCTTGTCAAAGTCATGAAATTAATAGGGTAGTTTGAAATTCTAAATGCCTCCGTAGTGAATAATACAATTTTATTTGAAAAAGTAAGTTTACATACTTTATCACACTGCACAATTGCAAAGGGTCGAGTTACTCTTCACTGTTCACTTCAGAATATGGACACAGCAGATTTTTTTTTTTGCCTGGAAAATTTGCACTTTGGTTTTGTCATCCTTACTACTGAGTAGTGCCTCATTCATCAGGAATTCTTCGTGGTGAAAAAAAGGAGACTAAACATATACTGCAAAGAAGGGTTAAGTACATGATAACTGTTTTGGAGATGTTGTAATAGTGGTTGGGGGTGAATTGTGACCTGTGAGGGTAGGTTACTTCCTCTTTTAATAACTGTATAAATCTTTTATACTCTATATATTGGGAATATTCTATATTCTCAAAAGACCTGAGATCTTGACTCTGTTCTGTGTGCCCCTCCAGCTGAAACCCTGGAACCAGTTTCACTTTTGCTTAGGGAGTATTTTTTTCATTCAGAGGAGTGAGGACTACTCTTACTGCTACCACCACCAACCTTCGGTGTTGGAGCTCTGAGTTCAGCAGGCAGTTTAGGAAGTCCATTACATTGAACTGGGGCAGGGGGAAAGGAAGAATCCCTGACACAGCACGGTGTGACTGAGAGCTGGTGTCATGGTGGGAGTTACCTAAATTCCCTGCTCTACCCCCACCGTGTGGTAGAAGGACATTACTGTTCCTTCTTCCGCTCCGTGGGGCTCAGTTTTTGAGAAACAGATATATTTTGCCTTTGGAGTTCAGCTAAAGAGTCAGTCGCTGTGGGACAGAGGGAGGGGATGTTGTTTCTTTAAATCATCTGTTACCCGAACTTCTCGGCTGTCCCTGAGTGGCTCGGCAGCTCCCGAGCGAGGCGGGAGGACAAGCCGTGCTGAGACTGCTCTGCGCAGCTCAGGTTGGATTCACTTGTTTATATAAAAGCAGGCAGTGACAGACAGTAGCCATGGGGGAACTTGCATTTGTTCCAGTTCTGCCTCTTCCATCGCCTGGTATGGTAACGCTTGATGTCAGGGATACTTACTGCAGGGTGGGAGGAAAATTAGATCAAGTCAGTCTTGAAGGAAGCAGTTGTTTAAAACCAGTGCAGTTTAGCCAGGTGGCTGTGCTTGCTGGGCGTGCTTTACCTGAAGCCTTATAGAGAAGGTAATGCTTGTACTTGACAAGAACATTCCTCAAGCAGGTTTCTTTAGTGGACAAATCATGATTTACCCAAGTAAACTGCTTCACAGCAATGTGCTTGCTTTGCTTAAAAGGGTAGATTTTTGTAATTTCACGAGGAAGAAAAGGAGCTCTGCCTCCCTGGAAAAATCTGCCTGCATAGCCCAACAGATTGTCATCTTTGAGCACTTAAATCTGCCTTGACTGACAAAGGAGTCACTGTAAAGCCTTGTATATAATAGTTATGCCTTTGCTATTTCTCCTGTGTCTTCTGAGGACGTAATCCTCTTGTGTACTTCTGTGCTCTGCCTGTCTTGCTTAGTCAGAAGCAGGAGGACTTGTCTTGTAGCTCTTACAGAGCTGGGTTGGTGGAATTTACTCAAATATGACAGTGTACTAGATTTCTGTGTTTGGGGCAAATGCACACGCACATACATAGGTAGGTGTGTATACTCATACATACAGAAAATGGTGACAACTCTGTACATCCAAGATGGAAGATCAGATCAGGTCTATGGCACCAAAACTAATAAATAGACATTTCTTTGTATCATCTCTGCCAAAGCTCCTTTTGCTGTCAAAGTAGAAGTTCTGTTGAAATTCTAGTGACTAAACGTATGTTGCTAATAAATTCTGTCTTCCTCAGTATTTCATCATTTAGCAATAGTCAGGAAAGCACTGCCTGACATTTTAAGGTATATGTTCTTTTCTGACTCTGTGACTCTTAGGAAAACACTTTTCCTAGTCAAGTTTCATGTGTGCATTCAGTATTCATATCAAACTGAAAACTAGCTTTAGTTTTTCTGACCTTTGTCCCCAAAAAGACATTTTGGTCAGATCTCATGTGTGCAGGACATAGAATAAGCAGAGCAGACCTGTCCTTGTCCTAATGGCAGAACTAAATGCTCTTGAAAGTATCCTGAGATTGCATGTGTATACTATTTTCAGAACTCTTCTTTTTAACTCTTAATTACTTTAGTCTGGCATATTTTTGTTAACACTTTAATGTATTTGTCTGGGTTTTGTTAATTGAACTGATTGGGTTGGCTTGTATTACTGTGTTTGGCAGTGTTCCTCAGCTTGTTTTAGGTGTTTTTCTTAAACAAAACAATTATTCTCTTCCTTAAACTTTGCTTTTCAGTTCCATTCTCTGTTTCTTGGTGCTTATTATAAAATTGGAAAGAAAAGGTCCAACGGTCTGCTGTGGATAAGTGTGAGTTATTTGGGACAGACAGAAGCACCTCTCTGTTGTTGCTTGAGGTTTCTTGTTATGTCTCTTAGAAATATCCACGATTTCTCAGTCTGAATGATAGCAAATTTTGAACTGCAGAACACATGTAGTGAGTTTGGTGAGAGAGGTTTCCCCAGCACAAGCCTCTGCCACCCTTGGGAATGGGACTGTATCTTCATTGTTGCTGGCTTTTGTGAATGTTCCTGTCATTCCTTGATGGTAGTTTCTTGAGATCCTCCTTTTTTCCCCACAAATTCTGTCTGTAATGATTATTGGGTCTGAAAACAAGAGAAAACCTGCTAATATTTCTGTAATAAAAAGGTCAGCAGCTGAGCAATGACTTCTGGCTTGAATTAACTGATGTTGGAGGATCCCTATGTGCCTTACAAGAGTTTTCAGAACTGCTGTGGTATTGTGGTTTAAAAAAAACCCCTATATATGTTTTTATAATTTTTGAAACAGAACATTTAAATAAGCCATAGATTTCCTATATTGATTTTAAAAGCCCATTGTAAGCAATTGGCCAGGTCTAGATCCTTGTAGTATCAATATATGTAGGACATGAAAATTTTGGAGGCTCTTGTTCCTAAGTAGGCATCCACAGAGTGAGTAACTGATGTTCTGAAAAAAGCCCCAACCCAACTCTCAAACATTTTTGGTCTGTGTAGAGTGTCTTTGCTCCCTACTGCTCTGGCCTGTTTCTGTATCCAGCTGAGAGATACTTTGAGGCCAATTAATTTTTGCAGCAGGATTTTGAAAACCTGCTAATGAAAAAAGCACAGACGGCATGTAACAAATAACTACATTTGCAATAGTTGGGAGTTTAGCAGGACTTGAGTGGGCCAGGGTAGATAGATGTTGAAGGAATCCAGGCTAGCATACACCTTTCTGGTTTCAGGAGGTTTTCCCTTCCTTCTTCCTCTTCTTTTGGATGCTTGTCCATTTAGACCCACCATGTAAGGCATACTAAGAGTTTTGAAGGGCATGTGGGAACTTTTTGCTTCAAGAGGTATAAGCCAAGCTTACAGCTGATAGGGGTTATGAAGAAACTTCACTTGAGAAGATGTTTTTCCATAATGTAGATTTTCTCACATTTTTAAAAGCAGCTATTACTGGCTTCTGATAAAGGTGGTGCACAGGACAAATAGGCCCTTTGATTCACTATGTTATTTTCTCATCTCTAAATGTCCCCTAAGGCAAAGTCTTCAGATTTGTTTCTAGGATATTGATAAGATGCTTTCTTTATCCCAAGGCATTGTGTTTAGACAGTTTCTAGATTTTTTTGGGAAACATTCTTCCTCTGGAGATCACAGTTGTGCTGTTTGCCTTCCTGATGATTCTCTCCTGCTGTATGCTCACCTCAGTCACGAGGCGAGGGAGGTTTCCATATTCTGGAGTGCCAGAAATGCTGTGGTCTGCTGGAGTATCCTCTGCACTCTGTACTTTAAGATAAAGCTGCTTTTCTATGCTGAGAGTGCCCTGGAAAAGA
>VZUI01040799.1:0-74743 GCA_013401135.1 Cettia cetti
CAAAAAAAAAAAAAAAAAACAACTTTGGAAATGCTGACCTGGCCAATGGCAATCCAGCTTTTTCATATTTCTTCATTGCTGTCCAGTAGGGAAGATTCAATAAGTTCATTTTGTGGGACCCTGAGAAGACAGTATTATCATGAGGGTAGAGAGCAGAGTGAATGAGGACTTGGAGGGTATAAGTGTGTGTACATATAATGTGTAAAAAGTAGATGCATCTGATAAGAACGAGTGATTTAATTAGATCAGATTTTCTAGTTATCCCAGAAATCTATTGAATGACCTTTTTTCAGATGTAAATTAACTCTAATCACAAAGCCAAAGCAAATTGCATACCTATTTATTCCACACAAGAGAAGAAAATTCCATAAATAAACTTAGAATCCTAATAGATTTTTTTAATGTTCATTTTATTGCACATCCCCCTTGACGGTTCCTTAATTTTAAATGTTCTGGGGTTTGAGTCATAGGTTTTGAGTACATATCTCTTCAAAGAGATTATCAGTGCTGCTGCATTCTAAAATAAACTGTGATATAAGAAAAGCAAAATAAAAATCCTTCTGAAATAAAATTTAAATGTACTTTATGTTGTAGTTGAAAAATCCCAGATAATTTAAAACATCATTCCTTTAATTTCTAGCTGTTTTCTTCACTTTTTCATATTAAAAATATAATAAAATAGACTTAAAATTATAAATGTAAATATAGTGTATTTAATAAAATATATTAAAATATTGTATACACTGTATAGATATTTTCATGTACTGTTAGCTGATTAAAAAAAACTGCGAGTCAAATTTAAATATTCCAACATTGAGACCAGTTCACTTACTAACATGAGACTTCTTTTGATCCATATCTGTACAACTTGGTCTAAAATGGGTGTTGGTGGAAACAGATACGGTGCTAATTTAAGTTCATTTGAACAGACATCCAACTGAGATGATGCTACAGATGGAAATATTTCAATTGAGCAGCTATAGGATACCTTAGTAATGTTTGCTCATTGCTTTTTTGTGGGTGTTTTCTTTGTTTTTTGGGGTTTTTTTTCATTTAGCCTTTGAAGACCAAAAATCAGGACTTTCTTCAAAATACTATAGAACAAAAAAGGGAGAGATGCACAGACACAGGGAAACATACTGGGAGGTTAAAGTTTCCGAGGACAAACTCCTCATCATGGTAATGTGTTAACTTGTCCTATGGTTACCCTCTCCCTTTGCCTTTTACTTCCTCAAGTACCCCTCATCAGGATTTAGAGAATTCTTAGCATTCCTAGGAGAAGCCTTATTGATAAAGAAAAAATTAGCATGGGAGCACTCAAAACAGTAAGAGGTGTCACTAGCTGACATTAATTTTAAAGTGAAGATCCCAGGAACATTGATTATTTTCAGCTATTTCAGTATTTTCAAAGCTACAAAATGATCTCTCTCAGGCTATCAAAGGCTATTTTAAGATTATTTGAACCCTTTGTAAGAAGAGTCCTTGAGGATTCACTGCCATTTTTGATCCAAATGTGTAGCTTTCATATTGATTGAATTGGAATTTTCATGAGAAGAAATCTCGTAGCATCTTTCTCTTTTCTACCTCTGGGTAAAGCTCTGCTCCCCACATCTCGATTAAATCAGCGCTGACCTTGCAGCTCCTAGTAGAAAACACAAAAGTTCATTGTGTCACATTTTTCCCGTGCTGTTTTCAAGAAGTTGTGCTCTCCAGAACTGTAGGATCAAACCATCCAAAGCACACCATGGACATATTACAAATACAATCTCTATATTAAAGGTAAGCAGTTGCACAAGTCAACACTCTTCTTCTGGAAACAGTTAAAATCAGAAGTTCATCAAAATGAATTCTACAGTCCTCGTTTGCACTACTGGCTAATCTCAAGCCTCCCTAAATTGCTGTCGAGGAGGGTGGTGTGCCATGTGCCAGGCTGGGCTTGGTAGTGGAGATTATTGGGATAGAGCAGGTGTACCATAACTGAATGTCACTGCCAGTCAGTAACTGGGTCTTGTAACAACAACTTGGTATAGAGGACAAGCTGCATAGGACATATGTGAAGACCTAGACACTGAGAAAAATAGATCCTTCAAAACTGTTTGGATTTCTTTTTTCCCCTTCCTTTCTGCAGAGGGGCTTGTGCGCATATGTATTTTATATAAAACATGGAACAGAGACCTGTAGTGAAGGTGATGCTTCCTGAATCCTGATGATGGAGGCATATTTTTATAGAACATTCCTAAACAGGGAATGAATAAATCAAAGACAGGTATAATTGATTTTAAGGCACTATGTTTTTTATGTTCTTCTCTACATTGTATTGGGCATTTACTCAAAAAGAAATTGCAGCATATTTTGCATTTTGATTATTCTGACTTTTAAAAATAGGCATCCCAAATAGTTTTAACAGCCCTTTATATTTTGTTATATATCTAGAATATGGTACAGGTGTTTTATTTTTCATCTCTTCCATTTTTTTTGTTCTGGAATTAAAAAAAAAAAAATCTTTATTAGATACTGGAACTTACGCCATACTATATTCTTAGAGTACAATGGACCGAAACCCTCAAGCCCATTCAGTTAGGTTTGCTAACATTTATGCTTTTAACTATTGAATGGTCTTCAGAAGCTTCTTTTATATTACCTTGAAGGGCTTTTTCTTCCCATGAAGCAGTTTTGTAAAGCTAGGTATTTTAGAGGCTTATTAAAGCCCTGGTCAGGGAGGATTTTTTGTTGGGTTTGAATTTTTTTTGTTTTACTGTTGTAGTTGGATGAGTATTAAAATCATGTATGTTACAGATTGGGTTCTTCACTAAAACTTGTTTCTTCAGGCGTTCTCCCCTAGACTACAGAAGTCATATCCAAATTCATTAGTCCCTTTCTATTTGCAAGCCAAGTAAGATGCTATGACTGGCTATTTTTCATCTTTCTTAGGGGCATTTGGTGTATATGAATGCAGATGTTTTTTCTTAGCTTTGTCTTTGATGATACGTGTATTACAGTAGAGTTTACAGGATCAAAGCCAGGAAGACTTATAAATTCTTTATGTCCTCAAAGCAGGTTTTTTGTCTCTAGTCAGACTGGAATATGTATATTGATTGTAATTTCTTTTGCAGATACTAAAGGGGGATAAAAAGTGTTGATACTTGGTTTTCATTTTACTAAAACTGTGGCCTGGTAAAAGCAGGACATAAAGCAGAAATAAGGTCTGAAAATCTGGGACTCAGAAGTTGTCCAGTCACAGCCTAATCTGCTGTGCCTAACAGAAATAGGTCATGTATTCAGCAGAAGAGATATTAAAGCAGAAGAGATATTAAAGCAGCAGGCATATCTGCCACTTTGGATGGGTTTGTTGAGCTGTCGTTAGCTGCCACAAAAGATGTCGGATACAAGATGTCTGTGTATACTGAGAAAGCGATGATTGCCTAGGTAGCACCATCAGACAGGTAGGATTTGCTGAGCTCTCGGGCTAAGCCGCGCTCCGTCAGCGTTAGCTTTGCCTCTTAGGCCGAGCCTGCCCGGGCCCGGCGGGAAGGGCCAGCCCTGCCGGCCCCGGCTGCGCTGCTGAGCGGCCGTCTGCCACCAGCTCTGCCATCACTGCTGTCACTGCCGGCTCGGAGCCGGGGCCTGGGCGTTCCCAGCTCCCTTCACTGGCATCCATGGATTTTCCCTGCAGGATTTCAGACCTCGCTGTGTTGGTGCAACTTTCCTTCTTGAAAGTTAGCTTACTTCTCTTTCCCTCTCAAATCCTTGCACTGTTAACAAGCCCCAGCTCAGCGACTGTCCCCATTTGTAATTTTTATTTGCTCATCTTTCTATTCTTTCAGACAGCTCTTTCTCCTAACAGTCATTTTCTCAAAAGCCAGAGGCATAGTAACACATTTGGGTTGGATCAGAGCTGGGCCTCAAGTTCTGGGAAAACTCCCAGGCAGGGCTCTGGGAGCCAGAGGGGAAGCTTTCAAAGTGTTGCTCTTGATTTTTGCTATTGCCTATTTTTGTTGCTGTTAATATTTATCAATTTTTGACAACTAAACATAACAATTTTGAACATTTTGTTTATGGAAGCATAGCATTACATCCTACTTTCCTCCTTATAGTAATATAGGCAGTTGCTCTATATTGACCAGTATTTCATCTTTCCACATTGGCCTATATATTGACCTATTTCATCCTTCCTTACATTTTTGAACCATTTACATTGTTTTCTCTTCACAACCGATTTCAGATGCATAGAATATTCTATAGGCTTATGATACAAATTCTAACAGCAGGAAATGTGTGTATTGCATGCATTACAGAGGAAAGTTATATTTCCATGAGGAAAATGGAAAAATCTGTGTTTTCAGTCCACGGCACAACTATGTTATGTTGCTGTGTTCACAGAAGCAGTCCTTATAAATTAATATGAATGTAAGTGCTGAAAATACCCAAATATTCAGTGAGCTATTTCTAGTATAGATTTACTTTTGGTACAGATTCCTTTTTTGAATGCAATTTCTTTATTTCAATAGATTTTGTATACTTATGCAAATTACTACTCAGGTTACATAAATTTAGTTTGAGGTCATTATATGGATAATTTGTTACTTATTAAAGTAGTTCTCCAGGTTATGAGACATTAATCCTCCAATAGGACTTTAATTAGGAGAGATGAACTAAATAATTCATAGCAAGACTTGGACTGAAAACATTTATACTACACAATTATTCCATTTTACTTGCAATGACAAATTGTTTTGGTGTAGTCTGGAAATAGCAGGACCTAATTAATTGCTTCCAAGGTTTTAGACATCTGTGATAGGTTCTTTACATGTGTTAGATTGGAAATTCTTACAAAGGCTAAAAATAGAGTTCAAGTCCTTAGGGTTAAAAAGCTGAGACAAGAAGGGAGCTTACAGAAAAGAGCAGGAAGAAGCTGAAAGAACAGAGGAATGGCAGCTAACTAGCATGTTCAATTCCCCAAATATTATTTTTGCAAAACAGAAAAGAGCAGGAAGAAGGTGAAAGAGCAGAGGAATGGCAGCTAACTAGCATGTCCAATTCCCCAGATATTATTTTTGCAAAACTGATCTGGAAATCATTAAATATGGGAAATGTCATGGTTTTATGTTTAAGTAAAAGGAATGTGCCTTTTGCCTATCTGTTCCATTAGATGGAAGAGGTGGCTGTGAAAGGAACTCTGAATAGTTTAAAGAACATACAGCCAAGTAAAAAAAAAAAAAAAAATTCAGATGTTTTTCTATTCTGAAATCACATGTCAGATGAAGTCAACTAAATTAAAATAATTTATTAGACTGGAAGGAGATACTATTAAAAAAAAAAAAAAAGGCCAAACCCAAGCAAAATAAGCTGGATTTTGTAGTAATCCAAGGATCACTATATGTCAATAAGTGGTGTTTTCAGATGATGAATTGGTGAATCATGCTGCTATTGCACCTACTGCTAGTGGGAAGAGCAAATAGCAAAGAACTGTAGTCATATGATCATATATAGCTGAGAAAACAAAAACAACCCTTTTGGTAAGAATATTTACAATTTATGCTGTGGAGGAGGGTGTTTTTTTCTACGAATTTGATACCACGTTGAACACTTGAATTGTGAGCTCTGAAAGATGGAAATTCATTACCCCAAGCCTGGAATTAGTCTCTGAGAGTGGTCCTTTTGAGTATGGACAAATAACTAATTTTTTTCTTTGCCTTCAAGTTGCTGATCTTTATATGTATCTTTGCAGCTGGAGCACTCATCCAGTGCTCTCAAGTCTGCCTTTAGTTTCCTCTATGGCCTGAGAAGACTCAAATGCACATAGCCACCTTTCAGGAGGACATCTGGGTTCAGTAAAAGGAGCTGCACCATTGTGCTGAATGTGTCTGTGGGAGACCAAAGAATGAGCAATCCAAAGGGAAAGGAATGGAAAAGATAAGTCATTTGCAGAGTAGGTGATGGGAAAGGGCAGTTTGAGCTCGATGCAGACTGAAAAGCATGTTTTATCTATGACTGCTTTCTGACTTTTTGCTGGGAATAACTGCTGTACACCTACCAGCAGACCTTGAGGTTATACCTGTTTAGTTTCCTGGTATGGATATGGCTTGTGGGGACACCTTGAAGATTGTGAAACATCCTGTCTGAGCCCAGGCCACTACCTTCCACTTCAACTGCGAGTTAGGTGCCCTAGCAATTGTGCTGATTTAGACCTTTGTCACTTGGGTTTCCGGTTCTCTGTCAGTTTGTGAAAGTATTGAACTGAAAACCTCTTCTGCCCAAAGCACTGGCATTAGGAACCGTGCCACTGAGGACAGCAACCGGTGTGACAACAGCAGGTGGTGTCTGAATGGGAATAAGAAGGGAAGCAGTAGTAGCCACCCCATAGCCCCTATTGGTAGAGTGCACATAGCTAGGCTCATTTGTAAGAGATTTCACTGGTAAGCTCTTTGAAGTGACCCTAGGAATTCTCAGATCATCTGTCACTTCTGGGACTATTTTAGACATCTATAGAAAATTTCAAACACATTTAATAAAGAAAGGATCTGACATCCTCGTCAGAAGCAAAACCTCTCTATGTATTACAAAAAGGTATTGTTTGTAGAAATGCAAGAGGTAGAAGAAGGAGAACATGTAGGGTCTCAGTGAAGCAATATAGTTATTTCAAAAGGGATAAACAGTTAGAGTAGACTTAGTGATTATGTTTGTCCAATGCCCATATGTGAATTAGGTTGAGCTTGAATTTTATGGATTACATGTGAGTAAAGAAATCACATTTCACAACTTCAAAGCAATTACTTTACTTCATAATCATCCAAAATCAGATTAAGTTTTCCTGTTCCATTTTTCAGTCAGAAACACATTTTTACAGAACCTACTTTTTAGCAAGACAGAGCACTTAGAGGGAGCTGCAGCAAACTCTTTCAATTCACTTATCAAAGCAGGGCCCATTATAAAACAACAATAGATGTTAACAAAAGGAAGTTAATCTGTATTCTATAAATAAAAACCTAGAGAACATCAAAGCTACTTTCAAAATCTTATGTTTCTTTAAAGTTCTGTTCAGTTCCCCCTCTTTGCATCCATGTGAGGGAAGTTTATTTAAGGAGCCTGGCTAAAATATTCAGCATTAGAGAAAAAACAAAAGAACAGCCTCCATAAAGGAGAAAAGTGCTGCTGAGTGAGGAAGATGTCACAAACAGCTTAGCTGTCACTAGCTGTGATATATTGCTGAGGCAAAACCCTGCAGACAGGCTTTAGTTGGCTGCTGCCTTCCTCAACATGAGAGGTCAGTGCCCTAAGCATCTCCAGCAGCACTGTTAGGAATCACAGGAGCACCCTCTGTCCTTCCAGCATCCACAGTCCCTCTGCCTGCCTGAAACTGAACCTGGATTTCAAACTAGCTGATGCCACCATTATTTTTCCTCTCACCTCCCCTGAAAAAAACATGAGCTGTTGGTGTTGCAAGGCCTGCACCTGCTTTCTGTAGTAAGGTTTGGACCCTGCTGCAAGTCTGCTCAGCTGTTTTGAGTTTGTTCTGAAGAAATTAATTGATAGAAGTGATGGCTGCTCCTGTGCCTCTGGCAGTAGGAGCAGCAGCAGTATCTGTGGCATTGAAGAATACATGTCAAGATAGCACCAAAGCAGTGTGTACCTGATGTCTTAAAACCAAAATCAAGAAGAGAAAAATTAAGTATAGTGGAACTTTCAAGGCAAATTGACAGTGGAGGAGCCCAGTAGAAAAGCATCTTCTGCCAAGATGAACCACTACATGTGAAGGATGCAGGGCAGAGGCAGCCATGCCAGTAGAATTCAGCATGATCTGTCTTGCTGTAGCCTGGCTGCTGAGAGACAACTTCAGGCAGTGGCAGATACAGTCCAAGTTTCCTTCCCTGCTATAGGGCCCATAAAACCTGAGGTAGGTGTCCTTCCAGGACTAGATTCTCTCTGTCATTCTCTGAAGGGTTTTTTATTGTAAAACTTGTTGTGTGTTCTCTGCTCTGGATGCATCTCAGTTTGCTGCATAGATTTTTCAGGGGCAGAAGGGGTGCTCTTTTGCGTGGTTGGAGAAGCTGCCAAGACAGCTAATGGGGAAGTCCTGCACTGATGCCACTCAGAGGCTAATGGCTAGTTCTGTCCTAGGTGAAAACAGCCTGTGAAGTTGTTTGAACATAAATGACGTGACTTGTAGGATTTATGGTTCTTGAGCAAGACTCTTACAACTAGATAATATAGATACCATTCAGTTCTTTTTACTTTGTTTGGAAAACATGCAAACCAAAACAGGCAAATCAAAAACCCAAGAGCCATCTTCAAAATGTTAGATTGTGTTGTCATATATTTCTTAGTCATCCTCACTAAGAATGTTACAGAAATGAGGAGTACTGACCATTTCTCGAGCTACTTAAGTTTATTTTACATTTCTCTTATTTTTCAAACCATTACTTAGATTCATACAACCATCCTAAGTGTACGTTGGATCTTAAAACATTGAGTTCTTGTATAAATCACGCAGAGTTTGCATCTTTTACTGTTTGCAAAAACACTTATTCAGCATTGTGGATTTCAAGAACTACAAAACCTTACAATGAAAGAGGAAAAAGAATAAAAGGCTGACCCTTGCAGGAGCAGCCACACATACAGTGTCCTGGGGGTCTGGTGCTGCTTGTGAGGCACGGATGTGTGTTCAGGAATATAAAAGTCAAATTGAATATACTGCGTCGTATAGATAGGTATAGATATAGATGGATGTAGATTAGATATAGATAATACAGATAAGATATAGCTTTAAACAGATATATATTAAACTTTTAAAGAGCTCTTGTCTTCCAAGGAAAACTCTTCTGTGTCTATGAATCAGGAAAGGCTGAAAAACACTGAACTAGCAAATAGGCAGCTGGTGGTATTATCTGAATTGGGGTATTTTCAATTCATCCTGGTTGTAGTGTGGAGAGAAGTTTGAAAGGATGTCTCTTATGCTTTCTTGCTCTAACACTGCATTAACTTCTGGATAGAAATAAATCAAGTGCTAATGCTGCTTTTGTGAAAATACAGTATCCATGATTACTAGTAGTTAGGGAAATAATTCACTCTGTTCAGAAACTCTTGACTTTGCCTTCATTTACTGCTGGTTGTCAAAAACAAGAGCTCCTGTATAAAATACCTGCATAATAAAGTGATCTGTAAAACTAGTGGTTATATTCAGAAGACACATTCAGAATGCTTTATGTTCAGAACATTAGGTAGCATATTGTAGCTCCATGGCTCTGGGTATGTGCTAAATTTACTCACCGATATTCAGTGTTTAAAAAGCTTAATTAGGCTGGAAAACAGAGCTAATTTTTATACTGCCTTCTGGTACCCTTGCAGAAATGTTTCAAAAGTGAAATAAAGCTTTTGAAGCCTGCCTGTATTGAACCCCTCAAGGTGGTGTTTCTTGATAGCTCCTGCCAGACTTCTGCACAGCCAGATCATCTGGTGGATTAAAGTTGGTCTGTAATTAGGCACAGTTACATGCCTGGTCTCTGCTGCATGATGGCAGCCATCCAGTCATGACTTTAAACTTTACAGAGCTTCCTGAAATTTACTCTTTTCAAATGCACCTGTAAAAAAGAAATGCCCTTCTCCCCGTTAACCAAGAGCCACTATCTTAGAGCTCCTTCTGTGTACTGACAGTTCCTCTTCAGTACCTTTCAGTTTGTTAAAGCTGTATCTCTCTGAGATGGCGTCATCCACACAGACCTTCACAAGAACTCCCATGAGCAAAGAGTATTGACGAAATGTGCAGTTAAGTCTTAATGGGATGGCTTCTGAGCAATCCTCTACCCACAGGAAAACCATCTCACTCCTCTTCGATGTGACCTGACCCTAGCTATTATGACAGTATATTCTTCAGCCATTGATGTTTCTCTCTGCAGTATTTGTTTATAACTTTGCGTGAGGATCTTTTGGCCCTCCTTGGCCTGGTATTTGAGTGAGAGTTATTGGTAGAGGAAGCTTCATGAAAATAGTAATTAGAAAAGAAGGAAGAGGGAGGTAAAGTTTGCTTCAGTCTACAGAGCAACCTCCTTTGATTGGCTTGTAAAACTAACTTTTAAAAATGCAATTTAAAAATTATTTTGAAATGTCTATGAACAACAGTATATAAAACATTCAGCAGTCTATGGTTTAAAATGCATTATGCAGTGGTCTTTAGGCCTGCATTATTTGAGCTTCCTGCTTGTAAGTGGTATGTGCCTGGACCTAGTTTTGGTGCAGAGAGCTCTCCATCTCTTGGTATGACTGTGTGAAATGTAGATTCACATTGTCCCATAATAACAACATCATAATGAGAGAAATTTATAGTTTTATAACTTCTAATACTTCTATAATTGTATATTCTATCATAATGGCAACTAATCAATCTCTGTAAACTTGAATTCATAGGTTTTTTTAAGTTGGAAAGGGCCTTTAAGATCATCAAGTCCAGCCATTAAAACTAACATAGCCAAATTTACCATTTTTCCAAGTCTCTAAGTGCAACATGTAAAGGTCTTTACCTCTAAGGATGGGGTTTCCCAGCTGGTTTCCTGGGGAGCCTGTTCCAATGCCTGACCACCCTGTTGGTGAATAATTTTTTTCCAATCCCCTGGCTATGCCTCCCCTGGCACAACTTGAGGCCTTTTCAGCTTGTTCTGTTTCTTGTCTCTTGGAAAAGAGACTGATTCACTATCTGGCTACAACCTCATTTCAGGCTCTTGTACAGACTGAGAAGATCTCTGGTTATCATTTAGGCTACAAGACTACATGAAATCTGTTGGGGAGTAAAAAAGTGTAAGCAAGGAACTGGGTTTACAAAACAGAATCTTTAGCAAGTGACTTGAAAAACTGCCAGTGATACCTGCTGGAACTAGCTGTCAAAACCTAATATGCTGATTTGGTGTAGCAGCTTTTTTTCTTTTAGTTGTTCCTTTTATGTATTGCAGAGTTTTCTGTGTGAATGGGAATAATTGTATTATATACTGCACTGTGCTATTTTAACTATGGGTAAAAGGTAATAAATGTCTGAAAAGAGGAAGAGAAGTGGTGAGATGCATAACATAATCAATCACTTTCAGGTCTTGCAGATAGTAAATGCATGTAAAATGAAAAGTTTCCTTAGGTTTCACTACTTGTCACTTAAAGTTCTGCCATATTCTCTATAGCAGGAGGCAGGAAAAACCATGCTGGTTTTCCTTGAATACAACTTAGGAAAAAAATCTTTTAAATGGAAACCTCCGTTGCACAAATTCTCTTTTGCTAATTACATCTTAATTATAAAAGAACATGTTTACAGGTTGATTAGGTAATTCTTATTATTGAAATGCTGTTTTCAATCAAAAATGACCTTTTCTCACATTTATTGGGAAACCAGCTTTAAGACACATTAAACTAAAGCTTTTGTGCTGGTGCTGTAAAGCTGCTGTCCACAGAGATGAACTTCAGTTTGTTTGCTCTCTACAGCCCTTATTACAGGCAGCTGGCTGCTTGATAAGCTTTTGGGGAGAGGAGGGAGTCTCTTCTATTTTGGCTCTAGCTTCCTGGTCTTTCAGTCTCTGCTGCACGTTATTAAGTCAGCTTGACAAAGCTTTTGCTCTGCAAAAATTCTGTGCATAAAGAAGGATGAATAAGAGGTGATTTTTGGTAAAAGATTGTCTGCTGACAATTACGCAACAGTGTTATTACATGGGATGCTGCATCAGTGTTATCTTTAGATGTTGAATAAGATGATTTTGTTTTAATTAAGATACTTTAGATAATGAAAACTTGCTATTTTCAAATTTGATCTTATCTCCAATTTAGTTCTATTACTAGTTTTCTAGTAATGGCATTTATATTAAATAAACTTCTGGCTCCTTTCTGAACCCTTCTTATCCTGCTAAATAACATCAGAAGTACAAACAAGAATCTAACCACGCTGACATTTGAAAGAAGGAGAAAGAAATTAGATGCAGTATTTGAGAAATGCTTTTACCTGCTGTCTCTTACGTTTCTTCTTTTCTGCTCAGAGATTTTTTTTTTCAGAGCAGAATTTTTTTCTTGCTTTTTGTGGTTTGTTTGCTTTATGTGGTTTTTATTGTTAATGATTATGCTAGGGAGTTATCTTAGAATATTGGGTTTTGCTATAAAACTTCCAATATTTCATGTTTTCCTGCAGCATTTGAAAATACTTAAGCATCTGGTTTTCTGTAGATCAGTTTCTCCTTTTTGTGTGAAAGTGAAAATAAAAATCTTACTGAATATTTTAGCCATGTATTTTTTCAAGCTGTAGTTTTTCAATAATCAGTCATTGTATGCCACAGCTATGGTATGTGAATAGTGCTTCTCTATGTGTTGCTAAGCAAAGCTTTCACTATATTTTATCCCTGTGCTATTCTGTAGTATGTAATTTACAGCAGTGCTATAGAGGATAGATTGCTTTACACTGAGAGTAGGGTTTTAAAGCATTACTTAAAGCATTCCCAATACATGCATCCACGTGTGAACCAGATGAGTAGATCCCAGCTTTGTAGTCAGTGCAGAGAAAAAGCCTTTCTAGGATGTGGTCAAGATCATACTAAGGTTAGTGCCAAAAATACAACAGATATGTTTGTTTCTTTCCACTGACAATTCTCTAGACATTTAAAGTTAAAGTGACATTTCTGTCAACCATTCTTTCAGCTGTGGAAAGTGCAGAGATACAGAGTTGAGAGCATTGCTTACTGACGGTCCGTGATGCCTCCGTGTGTTCAAGTTAATTGCCGTGTGGTTTTTAAGCTCTTTTGAAAGAAAGCTTCGTGGGTTTGGGGACAAGAGGGGTTGGCTTTTAGATGGGTGGTAATTTTTAAACAGTAGCTATGCCTTATGGCTTGATACCTAGGGATGTCAAAAATAGCACAGTGAAAAAGAGTGGGATTTGTGGGCAGAGGGCAGGTGAAGATAGTCAGAAGTACCACGTAAAAGCTATTTATCAAGTGGTTTTACTGCACAAAGAATTCGATTTATTCTGTAGGCAGTTACCACATGCCATTTTTTTTGCTATGATTCATCATAAGCTTTGGCTCTATCACTGCAAGGGGAACAGGGTGGACAATGACTTTTGTTCTGTCCCTGTGTGGGAGAATGGCAGAAACTCCTAATTTTCCCCACAGCTTCTCATGAGGCTTTGTGGAGGACCTTAATGGTGTCATGCTTTACCTAAGATTTTGTGGAATACCTCTGCCTGCAATTTCAAAGAATTACAATAAATTGGAGAAATTTTTATGCCTGATTGCTTGATGACCTGACAGAAGAATTCAAACTCTCTGCTATTGATATACAAGCTCCTTGGGATTATAAAACACAAGCTTTTTTAAGTATCAAAAAACCTGCAATTTGGGTTGGGGCTTTTTTTGTTTGTTTGTTTGTTTGGTTTGGGGTTTTTTTGTGCTTTTTATTGTAGAAGAAAGACTGTTGTGTGCAGATAAAAATCTTTTAGAAGACAGAAAAAAACCTTTATAATTAAGAAAGCGTTCTGTTATGTATACATTGGACAAACAGACAAGATACATCCACAGTTAAGTGTTCTAAAATCATGCAAGGGGAAAATGGAGCACAAATGATGAATTATCTATACTTTTGTACCATGTAAAGTTATCCATTCATATATAAAATGAAGGTAGACTGGAATTCAGGTTGTATGTCTCAATTTGTTTACATAAGGAAATTGTTCTCAATGCAGTATAATTAAACACAGTATCCCAAAATTAGAGGAGAACTTTTCATCTGAGAGGATGAAGTGCTCTCTGTTTGACTTTTTTTTTTTTTTCAGGCAGCTTTACCAAATTAGTTCCCACATAGACATTGAATTTATGTGATGTTATTATTTCAGATGCTACCATCCCAAAGACTAAATTTAAACAGGTTTTGACAGAAACATGACTAAAGTTCAAAGTATTTCTTTCTTTCAGGAACGTTTTAATTATGAAAACAATTAATGTTGTATGATGTCTACAGTAAAACCTATTGGGCCTTTTAATAATGTCTTAAAAAAAAAAAGAGAAACAGTATAAAAGTTTTCATCAAAGTAATTCCAGTGTATAAACAGGAGCTATTAATGTTTGGATGCAGTTTTGTGTCATAAACTACATGAGAGCTGCAGGGACCAGTACTTATTAATGGTGTATGTCACTTCCTAGGGCATCATCTGTAAATTCTGGGCTGGCTCTCATCTTCAACATCACAATACAGATGTAGGAGCTGTATATAGTGCCAGTGAATTGTGTGAATGAAGAGCAGTGTGATACTAATATATTTTAAGTCTGAGGAAAAAAAATACAGCACTCAGAAGATAATTGTTTTCTTCCTTAAAAATTAATGACCAAGGAAGAATAAGAGTAGACAAATACCTCAATTTGCTCTTAATTTATTCAGATGTGTGATTCTGTGGCTGGGTAGGATAATTTGGTTATTTAGGTGAATTTCTGACTTTATGCAAATAAAAATTCAATGAGGCAGAAAATGAGAATTCCATGGTAAATAGAAGCTGTTCTTTTTACTCACAGTTAAGTGATTGGAACAAGTGGAAATTAAAAGCAAGCCTGGAATTTAGTGACCCACTGATAAGATGCCTCAATTCAAGTGGCACAAAGATAGAAGAAAAATCCATCAGGTTCAGGAAATAATATGCAAGGGTGCTAGTACCAGACAAAGAAAGGTTGATTTTCAGATTGTAGGAACTTTATCAGGAGTTTCTCACAAAGTCACAATTTTATTATTTATATATACATATATATATATATGTATATACACACACACACATATATGCTTTTATAGTACATATATTGTAGTGTCCATTATACATGTAACTTTTTAAAAAAGCACATTCATTTTCTGATGGCATATTAATCTTCAGACTTTATATTTATCCCTCAGTAGTTACTAAAACAAAAGATTCTTAATATTACACTTCTGGCTCCTCTAAGATTTACAAGGAAAAGTTGTAATCTCCACAGCTGATTTCTGTGTGTATGACAAACCATGTGAGGAGGCACATATTTCTTGGTTGATTATTGCAGCAGAAGTATTGAAGTCATAGTTAAATACTCTGGTATCTCTAGTGTGCAAATGCTTTTTAAAACTCAGTTTTGATCTAGTGACACTATTTTTTTTAATTTATACATTTTATGATTATGCAAGTGCATCTCCAGAGAGGGGCTTTAATGTTATTTGGGCTTTGCAGTCACGTTTTTCATAGGCTTCCTTTTTCTCAGTTGTCTTTACAATATAATTTCCCTTAAGTAATTATATAACTAAGCAGACTAGTCTTCATCTAGTCTCTGCTGATCTTTTGCAAGGTAGAAGCAGACTCATAGAGAGAGAGAGTGGAATTTTTGTCTGGTGGCAAAAGTCTCAGCTGAAGTCCTAACAAAGGATTTTGAAATCTGCACTAAAACCTAGATATTCAGAACCCTTCTTGGGGTCTTATTTCATAGTAGAGAAGCAGAAAACCTCTAGTGAGGGAACAGATTTTTTCAAGGAGGCAATCATGACATTTCCACACTTCCCCTTATCTGTTTAAATTAACTTTTTACACTGTAGAGGTAGAAATAAAGCTGAAGGCTACAGAATTCAAAGTGTTGGTGTTTTGTTTACTGGTTTTTTTCAACTCTGATTTGTAGTTAATGCTGGAATAAAGCTTCTATATTTAAAAAGATTACAGATGAGATTATTAGAGTACAGAATTCAGGCGGAAAAAATTATTAAGAGATTTTTGTTACAGCTTCCAGTTCAGTTGGAACTGGGATAAACAAAAGAAAAAAGTGGGCTTGTTCTTACTTTAGTAGTGCCTTCAATTTGTACTGTTCATTCAAGACACTTGCTTTCCTGACAGAGAGTATCAGCCTACTGGTTTGGGTTTTTTTGGTGTGGTGAGTTTTGGTTTTTTTTCTTTAATAGTGTGATTTGCCAATTGTACATTACTAGCAGGAACAGGCAGTAAAATCACCTATCATTGAGTTCTATGAACTTTTACCTCTCATTTCCATATTTAAAAAGTAATAATTAAAATTCATCTTTTTCACCCCCTTTCACTTAATTTAGAAGGGTGGTTTAACAAACAGGGGTCACTTACATGTAAATGAGTGTAATGTGTGTAATCCCATCGAATGATGAATAAAGGCTGGGAAGGGTGTTTTTACTTTTATTCATCTGCATTTCTAATACTATCTTAGAAACCATACTTCAGGCCACTGTCAAATCTGCTGTAGTTTTTCTAAGATGGTAAGTGGAAAGGATTCTTCCAGAGTCTTTGAGCTTTTTCTTTGACATATAAGCATGAGACCTTGGCAAAAGTTTGATGATTGCACTGCTTTTCGTTGTATTTAGTAGAACTTTTCAATGAAATGGATTATAATCCCTGTGAGTTTTCAGGGAAATAGCGTTTTGATGTTGAAGGGTAGAAATCTTCTCTGACCTAAATTTTTGGAAGTGACTAATGCTTTGGGGAATTGCATTTTCTAGTGCTCGAACTGAGGTTATGTAAGGAGACCTTTTATGTCAGATGAGTAATAACAACTGGGGAATTGACAAACCTTAAATTATCTAAATTGGTTGTTTGAATATTCATGCCATAAAAATGGATGCAATGCAGTTTATTCTCTCAAATTGTGTAAAATAAATACATTTTTTTCAGTATTGCAAAATCCACTCATATTAAGTGGCGCACAAAAATGCGATAACATGAATTAAGGCAGGATTATTTTTTTTCTATTCAGATTGAATTGCTCCTCATATCTTTCCCTCTCTCTTCCTGACTTATTTTACAAAAGCTGCATTAATTTTTATGGAAAACGTTAGCATATGAACAGAAATGTAAATCCACAGAAGTCAGAAAAATAAGAAGAAGGGTGCTTTTGATCTCTGTCAGTTTTCCTATCCTGTGGAGATATGCAGAATTTTGTTACTGAGATTTGCAGTGCTAAACACGTGGCAGAAAGGAGCTGCTGCTGGAAGAAATATTTTTGTCCTTTGATTCTTGTGCAATTTTTATGTCTTTTCAACAGGAAATTTTGTCTGTTTGTTTCTCTGGTAAATGTAAATTATTTTTGTTAAATTCCATTGTAATCCCAGCTTGTCACCTTGCAAAGAAAATGTGAGTAGAGATACTTCATTTGAAGGAAGGATAGAGAGGTAGATGTAGAATTTCTTTAGTTTCTGATGGAATAAAATTTGTAGGTACTTGTACCCTGACTGAGTGCCTTTGGTTGATGGTCCAGCAAATGTAAAGCAGTTTTCCTAATTGTGCTTCTTGTAGACAGTTTTTCACACAGATATTTAGAAATTCAAAGAAGTTCTAAAATGCCAATAAAACCTCTGATCTCTTACACAGATTAAGCAGTTGGGAATCACACTTATTTCAAGGTGGTCTGAAGTCTTTGTGACATGCCTGCATTAATTTGCCTATGCTGTATGAAGTGTATAAATCTGTTCTTAGAATAATGTATATCAATTTTGAAGTGCAAATATTTATTTATCCTCTAATTTAGGCAGTCTCTGGGTACCTTCAAAGCAGGTGACACCTGCATCAATGTCATGTGAAAACAATGGATATTACTTGGAGAAAAGAGATTCAGCCCAAGAAGCAAGGTATTCTTAACTTATTTACATCTTTTTACATGCTCTTCAGGAGGCTGGAGTTTAGTGAAAAAAAAAAAAAGGAAACATAATCAACAGAACTAAGACTAGCTAGAAATGTCTTTCCAAACCCTTTACATTTCCATGGGTTTCATATTTGGTGGATTTAGAAGTACTGCTATACTTCAACTGAAGTTAGTTTGCTGTATATGACAACTGAAACTGGTTTTAAGTGATTTGCAGAAAAAACTGCTGAATTTTAGACAACTTCTAAAAACTGGATGTTAATTACATTGGATGAAATTTAAGTCAATGTGATTGAAACTCTACATCCAGAAGTGTATTTTAAGAGTCACCCTTTGATACTTAGCATATCCATGCCTCTTGAAAAAGCTAGCTTTAGCAATTAGGACAAAATTTCTAGTGTGTGGGATGCCTAAATATTCAGTGAATGCCTGGCAGATCACATACATCTGAACGCTACTGATCGGCAAGCTAGCTCCTGAAACTCATTGTGGAGGGGAGAGTCTATCAGAAAGATGCAGCTACCTAAGAGTTTGGCCATTCTGTGACTGTAGGCACTCTGAAAGTGGTTGGAAATTATAACTTGTCAGCTTACTCTGTAACTTGGAAAATTTTCTCATTGTTTCATACATTGAATGTTGTTTTATACCTTTGTGTAAGATTTAATGGCTGATGATAGCAGAGAGGAAAATCTGGATAAAAAGAGTGATACAAATACACTATGAACAGAATTCTCCCCCCTGGGAAAAGAGAAGGGATGCCAGAGTAAATGGTATTTTTGTAAACTTAATTTACTTTAAGAAGCTCTTAAATCCAAGTGCAGAATTGAGATGCAAAAAAGTAGCCATAAAAGCTGTTAGGATTTACTCAGTAAGGTGGTTTATTGCTGTTGAACGCTACATTCAGTGTGATATCTGGATATATCCTTGCTGAACACTGTTTTCTCATCACTTTTTTCCTAAGTAAACTTTTGTGAAGAGCTGAAGAAAAATTTATCTCTTCTTGAATTTTCTGTTCCTTATAGTGGCATTCTCATACCTAAGGGGGCCCACAAGAAAGCTGGAGAGTGAATTTTCACAAGGGCTGTTCAGAAGAAATGCTTTACTGGGAGTGTGTGGGGGCACTGGAACAGGTCGCCCAGAGAAATGATGGATGCCCCATCCTGGGAAGTGTTCAAGGATAGGTTTGATGGAGCTCTGAGCAACCTGTCCTAGTGGAAGGTGTTCCTGGACATGGCAGGGAGTTTGGAATTAGATGTGCTTTAAGATGCCTTCCAACCCAAATCACTCTATGATGTTGTTATTCCCTGTGCAAAATTCCATTCTTTTGAAGACCAGATTCCTCTCTCAACATTCTTGGGGAGAAGGGAAAGGAAGTTAATGTTATTAATTTATTCAGCACATCAGCCCCCTTAATCTCATAGGATATAGTAGTCTTCTGCATTATTAGTTCAGTTTTACAGCCACCGAAGTAATTACTTCTTGTTCCTTATGCTGGCATAAGAAAGTTTCTTGTTACTTTTGTGGATACTTTTGAGTATATAGTCAGCTAGTTTGGGGAATTAAAGTCAGAAGCATCAGTGTAAGTTGTATAAACCCTTTTTAGTTCTTCTGTTCTGTTTTGTGAAAACAGCTTTTCTTACTTTGAAAGCCTCACTTTTGGCTGCTGAATACTGAATAAATGCAGGTTAAAACTGGAGAAGGCAAAGCATGAAAACTAGCACATCTAGTAGTTTCTGATGGTCTGACTCAGTCTTTGATCAGGGCTATCAAGGGATGCATCCTTCAGGATTTAATTCTATGTTCAAAGAAACTCTGTGCAGGCATGTACAAAAATGTCCTGAAGTAATTTTCATTAAATCACCTTCCATGGTAAGATACTGGTATATTTGCTGCAAGGGTTACACTAAAGCACTTCTAAAAGCCCTGGTTAAAAACACCTTTCCAGTTATGTCCCTGTTTTGAAGTGATGTCAAAATGCTTCTAACTTCTTTGAAACCCCTTTATGTCTATAGAATCAGCAGAAAGGAATAAAATATGAGGAAAGATAAAGGGTTACTTTAAAAATCCTTTTGGGAAAGAAAATACCAAAATACATTTGGACTGGTCATACAATTATTCTTTCATGTCATCATGGAATTGTTTAGATCTTTGGCTTGTGGCATCTTTGAGAAGTGTTATTACCATTACATCATTCCTAGTCCTGAGTTTGTGCTTTCCTCCTGTACAATGTGAGCTATGGAAGCACAGTCTAAGCTGCAGCAGTCTCCTTTATTATATGACAACTACTGATCTTGTGAAAGGGCTGTGTCATGCTGCATTTGTATGTGCATTATTTCTCAAAGAGAATCACCACTGAGAATAATTAATCATAATTAGCAGCAAAGAGGCAACAAGGTCAAAATAATAACTGGGGTTTTTTCCAGATACATCAATCTCATTTATTGTGCAGTCAGGAAAAAAAGTCATTCTTTAGAGTGTGTGCTTTTGTAGCTTAGATCCAGCAGTAAAAGATATTAAAATGCAATCTTTACAGCTGATTTTATGCCATTTTTTTCACCTGAAGGAAAAAGTCCCAATTTAAGCACTCAAGTTAGGAAGTACTTTTTTGTCATCCCATAGGAATTCTAACTAGGATGTAGTCCTATTCAGGCCTGTGGGTTGTTGGAGTCCTTTTTAGATCCTTATCAGTCTATCCCCATCTATGCTCATGAGATGTATCAGCACCACAGTTAAATACAGAAATTAAAACAGAAATTAAGGCCATTGTGTTTGGTAAAAGCACTGAAAGAGTCATCCTTAACATGAAGAAAGGAAATAAGAGGGAAGACCAGGACAGGATCTTTTGTATATCCTCCAAATATGCGCTGAGCCTATAAAGCTGCACAAATGGAAATAATATCCTTAGGCTTGACTCCAATGACTGATAAAAAGTAGGAGGAAGAACAAATCTAATCTGGGGACTGAGGAACTGAAGAAAAGGTTATGACTGATTTGACCCTGTATACATTAGGAAATCAAGCTGAACGTAAGACCATTAAAAGATGATTCTATATGCTGGTTATCCATGTAGATAGGAACCAACTGACTGAGGCACATTTGAAAGAACTAGATCATTTGTATTTAATGGGTCAGAGCACTCTGAAAATGGTAAATAAACTTAGTACTTGTTTAGTTGCCATGCTTCTACTTCAAGGACAAGAGGTTTGACAAAAGTAAATAAACCAGTAAAATTCTGTCTGCTTTTGAAGAGTTAATGAAAATGAATTTTAATCTTTGCCCCTTTCCTCTTTATATTTGCTCTTTTTTTTTTTTTTTAAACAAGGAGCAATCACTCCTAACATAAAAGATTTATTCTTGACCTTACAAACAATGTTTTACACATCACTTACATGCTGTACACCAGATGTTGTAACTACAATCTTTGATAACTTGGGAGCATAGGTTTTTGAATGCAAATACATCAGTGTACTGGCTACCAAAACTGAGGAGGGAATACTGCTGGGACGTATCACAAATGATTTAATCAAACCAGGGAACACGATGAATTGCTCCTTAAGTAACTGCTAATCATAAAGGAAAGGAAATTGTTGAAATGCTTCAGTTTGCAACAGACTTGTTAGAAATTGCATGCAAACAACATTTTCTACAATTGATAGAAATGTTTACTTCTGTAATTTTTTAACCTAGTCAAGTTCTGTAAAATACCCTCTAGAACAGACAATGTTTTAGGAAGGAAGGAAAAGATATAAATAGGAAAATGCCAGAAAAAAAATTCATAAGGCCCTGAGTGACATATACTTGGGGGATAGCATTTCTGTGTCAATGAAACAAAACAATTTAAACTCTAAATTAGAGGTTCTCAAAGATATTTAAGAAGAGTGGACCAAACTGATGCATTTCAATGGACTTGAGTTCCACATTACAGATTTGGCCAAGACACTTTTCATGATAAATATCAACCTTTAAAGCTGATAGAGGTGTCAAGTGGCTCCCTATTTCTAGTATCTCTTTTAGTTGAATTATTTTAATGATTATATTTGTTTTTGTTTTCCCCTCTTAAAAGTTCTGACATGAGATTTCTGAAATACATCCCAATTCTATTCCCATTATGTAATATCAAAGTGAAAAAATACAACAGTAGAGCAATATTTTTGTGTATTTTATATGTATTATGAGTATATATAATGAAATATTTTAGCAAAACCAAAACAAAAGTAAAGTAAGAGTTTATCCAGCTTCCTTTCTCTGAAGGAATACAGGTAGATAAAAACTCAACTGTCCTCAGATCAAACTAAATGGGGCTTGAGAAAGTCATATACTCTTCTCTTTTGCAAATTTTCCCTCTTTTTGTATATTCATTTGACTTAAGTTTCTGGAGAACTTAAACACTGAGGATATTATTTGAAACAGGGAAATATGGACATGAGCATAGCAGCAACTAATTGTGAGTGCTGTTGACTGGAAAATAGATGAACAGAAATGCTGAAGTGCTTGTGCCCTCTTTATAAATTACTTCAGCGGGGGTTTTTTGCTACTGTAGAATTGTTTATTATTGCTGTTCTCTGTTCCAAAATGCTGCATCATTCTACAGTGCTCTGGGAATACTTCCCCAGCACCTAAATGCTGTGTTTTAATGAGCAGATATATAAAGCATGATATTATTTTTTTTACTGATAATCCCTTGCATGTTAATGTTGCTGAGATGGTTTCTGGAAGATTATTAAAACAAATTGCTCAAAAGTAACAAATCTGAGACACCAGGGCAAGGCAGGTTAAGAGAATTTAGATGAAAAGCATGAAGTCAGCTTTACAGTTGCTTTATTTTGCTTCAGCAGCCAATATGCCCTTGCCTAGATAGGGTCTAACCATCTAGTACAAATTCTTATACTTGCTGCTTCAGTGGGTTTTGTTGAAGATACTGACTTCTTCTTTATGAGTCAGCAGTGTTTATCAATTTTTCTATCATGCCTCAGGAATATTGCCACTTACACTTTAATATGACTTGGCTTGTCATTTTAAATCTTGGAGGCTTTTTTGCAATTTCAGCTCTCGTGTTGTTATAATTTATAGAGCTCCATGATAATGAAACTATGACTGTCAGTTCTCAGCTAAACAGTTGAGGAAGATGTGGCTTTTTGTTCTGGCTATGAGCTGATTTATTTGGTAAGTTTTACTTAAAGGTGTAACATTAAGAAAACTCTAAATGCAAGTTGAGAAGTTCATATTTGAATCACAGTGGGCATCCTAATTGGAAAATGCTCCTGTAGATGCCATCCTCTAAAGATTTAATTCTTGTTGCTGATGTGCCCTACAAAATTCCTTTTATATTTATGTATTCAAATAATAGCTTTTATAAGCCTCTTTATGTGGGAAATTACACCTTTTGATATAAACTGATACCATAATCTGTATCACCCACCACAATAGTTCTGTTTCCCGGTATGTGCACAGGCCTGAAATCATAACTCCTTGATACAGCCTTTGGTGTAGAATTCTGCAAAATTATGCTGAATGAACACTAAATCCCCAAAGACTGCTGGTCATTGAGTATGCTGCTGAATAATAGCTTTCAACATGTTTGAGCCTCAGTTATGGGGAGAGGTGGAGGTGTAATAGGGGTTTAGGGTTTTTTTGTTTTTCTCTTACCCAGCATTTTACCAGCCCCAGGTTTTTTGTTCCCTATTTTCTCATCTGTAGCCCTCGCTATTTGTACATATGCCAATAGTGAGGTTACACGGTACACTTTTTTCTCTCTCTGCTGCCACCAAGCTACTTGGTACCATTTCCAAGGTGATACTTGAGGTGCATGGATGGCAGCTGGTGGGTTAAAACCCTTGTCAGCTGTAGATAGCTGTAGCTGTAAAAAGAGTGGTTTAGGCAGGAGGTTTACTCTGAAGTATTTACCACCATAGGGTGAACTCAAAACTTCTGCTTTAGGAAAATAGTATTTGCAAAATACATTGCTACTATCCTGACAGAGAATCTGTACACCTCCATTGTTGGGTATTGCAGTCTACAGGCATAAGCTGACAGAATAAGGAAAAGTGGAAGGCATTGCAAAGATTTAATTTATAGTATGTGATAGAGTTATAAAATTGTAATCTTGTTTTATGTGTTTAGTTTTCTCTAAATTGAAGTTTATGGGGTAAAGAATGTAATGAATCCCTATATATCTCTTTCCTTTATTTGAAATTTATGACTTCAGAAATCTTCAATGAAAAGCTGTTTGTCTCAGCTCTGTGCATTTTGACATACAGGACTCATGTGGCTTCATTTATTTAATCTTGTGAAAGAATGCTTGTGAAAGAAACACCAGTTGTAACTGTGGATGTTCAGAAACATAGTGCAGTGATATAAGAGCGGGACATCTATGCTTTATGGTCTCGATTTTTCAGTACTCTCTTTCCTGAATAAAGTAAAATGTAGGTAAAATTGGTAGAAATTTAGTATAAATCTTTTTTAAAAAATAAAAATTAGGAAATGAATCAATGTTTTGTGGTTTTGTATCTGTTTACATACAAGTATGTGCACACACTCATTTATTAAATAGCAAGTTTCAATATCTATAATGCTTTTCATATTTACAGATGATGATTTCAGTGGGGCTACCTGACAATAAAGCTTGAGAGTTGTGCAGTTTTTCTTCTGGGGACATCTGCACATTGCCATTCCACAAACTAAGAGTGTCTGGAGCATATTAATACTACAAAGAAGTTAGACAAAAGAAAGAAGCTGCAATACCTCTAAGGGTTGCTGCAATTTATTACTTCTTTTGAGTGCTTTACATTTATTGTTCTGAGAGTAGAGCTGAGGGAATTAATGAGCTGATCTGTAGTTTTATATTGGGAAGGTAGCAGAGGTGACAGGCTTGAGCTCTAGGAAAAAAAAAATTGTGATAGCTTCTTAGAGTTTGTGTAGAGTTTGAGGGTCTTTTGTTTTTTTTCCACAATGCTCAGCACTTGATAATCTTAAATCTTAAGAAGAAAATCAGTTTTTCCTTTTTCATGATCTTCATTACAGGCCCATCTCAAGAAACCATATGTTTGTGATATTTAGTGACGGTGAATATACTGCCCTCCTTAGATACACATGGAGCGTTGGTTCCATGAACTGGTCTGTTTCCCCTGGGCAGTGCTCTTATGTCTGGGTTCACACAGAGCTGAGCATGCTGTGTGGTCATTGCTGCCATGGCTATCAGCCATTTTACAGATCACATCACAGCCTGATGTGATGCTTCTAAATACCTCCTTGCTCTGAAAACAATATTCTTCTGACCCAACCTTCCAGCTCTTTCCTGATCCTAAATACTGTGGTTTTTATCCTAGAAGTTTAATTTTCTTGATTTTCTAACTGCTTACAATCTTAACTTTTCCATGCTCTTGTATATGCGGTGAATACTACGTATGTGAAAGGATCACTTGTGTTCCTTCCCTCCTAAAGCTCTGTGTTTTGTTCCTCCTTCCAAACCAAACATATTCTGGAAATACATCATATTTCTGAGATGCAGTCTGCTCATCCTCCTCCTTGTCTGTTTGTGCAAAACCCTTTATCATTTCTGGGTTACCACAGGGTAGCTCTGTTTCCCCTTAGAAGACTACCCTGACTGAGTTTTTAATCAGGATTGTGCTGTGGTTTAACACCAGCTGGCATCTCAGCCACTTCCTTACTCCCCACAGCAGGATGGGTGAGAGAATCAAAAGAAAATTCATGGGTTGAGATAAGGACAGTTCAATTGTTAAAGCTCTGCATATAAGCAAAGCAAAACACGGAATTCATTCACTACTTCCCATGGGAAGGCAGGTGTTCAGCCCTCCCCAGGAAAGCAGGGCTTCATCACGTGTAATGGTGACTTGGGAAGACAAACACCATGATTCCACATATCCTCCCCTTCCTTCTTCTTCCCTCATGCACTGAGCATATGCTATAGGATACGCCTCGGGTCAGATGGGGTCAGCTCTTGTGGCTGTGTTCCCTCACAGGCTTTTGTACACTGAGCCTCCTCACTGGTGGGGTGGGCTGAGAGGCAGAGAAGGCCTTGATGCTAAACAAAAGCAGAAACATTTCTGTGTTATCAACAGTGTCCCAGCACAAATCCAAAACACAGCCCCATAGGAGCCATTATGAAGTAAATTAACTCTACCCCAGTTAAAAAAAAAAAAAAAAAAAAAGCCAGTGCAGATATTTAAGTGAACTCTATCACCTGTGCCACATGAACAGTGAGGGGGTGTGTCCTTTAATAGCAATGGATGAAATTATGTAGGATGGCCAAAATTTTAAGTAGTTGTCAGGAGAAGCTGCAACAGCAGAGAACATCCCTGGACTCTCCTGCCAAGTAAACATCTGCCTTGGCTCTTGGGTAGATTACAGCTGTTAGTCACTTCCAGCTGCCCTGTAGAGATCAAACACCTTGGCTAAGTTTTGTCTCTAGTGAGCCTGGAGTGACTGGTGAGTTGGTGAGTGACTCTGTCTTCAGTGTGACGGCCTTGATGTATGCAAATGTTCTACCACACCATAAACCTAGTGTTTTGTGATATTGCTTGTCTGTTTCATTGTGACTTACCTTGAGAGGCTCACACTGCCCATTTTAATGGTTCAAGTATGTCTTAGTGGCTGCCGACCTTCTCTGCATGATTTTCTGTGCATCTATCACAATGAGGCATAAATGAGCTGTGACTGTCAGCAGCAACATTTTTTCAGTAGCAGTGTGTAGCCCAGCTGATCACTAATCAGCCCCAGAGCCTGTTTTACTCCTGTAGATGAGTGCAGAACCACAGCAGTCAGCTGTAACTATGAATTTTGATCAGACTAAACACTGAGGCTCATTTGTTATGGAGATAGGTGGGAGCATGGTGATGATGGAGGAAAGCAGGGCTATGTACTGTTAAAAAATGAGTCAGTCAAATAATGTTACACTTCACAAATTTTCAGACACAAAATATAGTATGAGGGTTTACAATGCTGGTATCATTTACAAGGCTACGTTATCTGGTAGCACTTGGAATGCTAATTCTGGATAGCTGTGTCTGTGCCCACACTGTTCATAGAAATATTTTAGGCAGTGCCTCTACTAAAAATTAGACAGAATTGAAAATGCTTTCAATGGAAGGCATCTACAAACTGCACTCAGACTACAGCTGTTAGTATATGTCAAAAGAACATCTATGTTAAAATTGGCTGCTTCGTCAAATGGAAATTACATCTGATGTCCAGTTAGATGTTGCTTTTGTTGTAGCATACTCTGCGACTTCCCACTCTTGGTGACATCACCTTGGGATTGTATTCCAATCCTGCACATTGGCATGGTCTATCAAAAGCAAGAAATCTCTTATCTCCAGCATTCTGTCATGTTCATTTTATTAGTTTGCTTACAAGCTTATCGTAAAGATATGTGAAAAGGAGGCACTTCGGGACAGGTGGGACTGCATTTGAAACTGAAGTGGTAGTCATGGTCCGGGGGATATTTTCTCTCTGGGGCCTTTATATTCTCATCTTCAAGCAGCTCTCAGTTTTACACAAAAGACTCCTTGTGATAAGGAGTCAAGTTAATTCCTTAACTTTAAGGAATATTAAGATAATTGGAAGAGATACTAGTTTCTTCCCTATTTGCTCTGTGGATTTTTTCTAAGGCCCCAGTGAGCTAGTATATTACTACATTGTAACAAAAAGTTCATCGCTGCCTCTAAAGGGTTACAAAGTCTGTTTAAAAGAACATTTTAAAAAACATTTTAAAGAACGCTGGGAAGGTAAAGGCTCAGCCATCACACTTTAATGTAACTGGCTGCCCAGGCTGCTTACAGCCAACTCTTATTCTGTGAAAATTATGTCATGTCATTCCCTATGTTTGCTGCTCCTCAAAAGCCACTGCCTCATCTAGTACTCCGGAGCTAGTACATGCTATGTGCTGTATGGAGAACTAATGCCATTGGCTGTAGATCATCTGCTTTGTTTGGTCTTGCTTGACTGCATGTAAATAACTTCAGTGCCTCCAACTGCACAACTGCCTTGGGGTGTGTGTGTGTATATATCCTCTTAGATGGGTTCAGAGTTCATCAAAGTTTCTACACCACTCAGATCCTTCTCTTGATTTACCAGTGCATAATTAACCACAGCCAATTTAAGAGTTCCGCCGGGATTTTGCTGGAATGCCACAAATATAGTTCTGGCCAACACAGAATTTCACAAAGATAAACTCCGAGTGTCCACTGAGCAGGTGCTGCACAGAGATCAATCCTTCAGCACCAACATTGCACAATCCATACTTTTACTGTCCTGGGATATAGCTACGTAAGCGCTTATCTGCTTGGTATTTATTTTTGGATTTACGTTTGTATGCATTAATGGATCATTTAGGTGCCAGGATGCCATATGCAGTACTGAAGGCATATTAGGAAAAGGAAAAATTTGATTATAAAGAAGATACAAATAGAAACAGAAGATTCCTCAAAGAAGGACATGGTTTCGCAGGGATTTTACGATTAGCACTGACTGGTACTGCATTTCTGTAGCATGGCTCTATGCTACACAATCAGGAATCAAGTGTTTCATGTAGTGACATGCTTTATGCTGAAAGGGATGCACCCAGCATTGCCATTAATTCTGTTCACACTGTCACTGAGCAAAGTGCTGAGCAAAGAAAAATTAACTTTTTGGTTTTTATTGGAAGTAATTTTGTAATATTTTTTAAAATGTTATGTCTGTTGTATTTATAAAACTGTTTTATCAAACAGTTCATACTCCATTAAAATAATAGACATGTCCTGCCCCCAACTTTACTATTTTTTTTTTTTTCCAAATAATAACTGACAAGCATTGGTCTGGAAAACATATTCTCATGGTTTATACAGTGTATGTTCAAGAAGTTCATTCTCAATCACTGGGCCTCTGTCAATTTTTTCAGTGCCACAGTCAATATAGCTCTCAAAATATGATGAAATTTTATTTTATGCATTTCTTTGCAGATTTTCTTTTTTGACTTTCCCTTGATTCAGGGTATTTTTTTGAGAACACAATGCCCTTGCCAGTGAGATGATATATGCAATAACTACATTATTTTGAATCTCTCTAACTTAACAAGACCTCAGAGGCTGAACTGACATTACCTGGCTGATTACATTTCCTCCTGGTGGATTACTGTCAGGAATCAGTGATGAAATTCTTGGTGGGACAGATAGAAGCTACCTATCAGTCCTGCTGTAATTAATGCAGACTTAACAGCAAAAAATCCAGATTCTCAGTGATGTGTTCAGTAACTCATGCCAAGGCCTTGTTATCAATAATTCTTATCTTTGGAAGAAGCACAGTTAATTTCCTCAGTGGTCCATAAATTACTGCAGAGCTTAGAAATATCCTATAAAATCAATGCAAATAATTGTAAATTAATAGATTTCTAAGTGTGAAGTAGCATGTAATAGCGTAGATGAGTCCTTGAATGAGCATGCCAGTTCTGGTGTCAGGGGTGGGAACTTCCCACTGTTTTATGTGACATCTTCAAGTGTAAACACATTTCTTTTCCTTCCCTCAACTGATTTAGCTTGCTACCAGAGCAAGTAACATTTCCATTAGCCTCCCACCGTTAAATCGTGGAGTAACTATAATCACAAAAACATCCACCATGCAAGCAAACTAACAGAGCAGCAACTGTGGTCATAGCTTATCTCCATCTTACAGGCATTTTTCGTGAGTTCACCACAGTTGGTGCAGAAACAAATCCCTTTAAACTGAGTCTAATGAAGGAGAATAAAAATGGTTGGTTGCAATACAGATTAAGGGCTTATAGATATTCTTGAGTGAGCTTGCTAGAAAGAAAAATGTAATGTTGTTTCCCTTATGTGCAGTACTTAGCAAGGCAGTCTCCTATGTGTCAGTGCCTAGACTGCTCAGGCTTGATGGGGAAGTAGAGGAATAGTCTGACTTCAGGATACTCCAGATTTTACTTAAAATATTTTTAGATTTCGACGGGTTTAGCATTATTACAGGTAGCAGGACAGAAACAATCTTAAGACCAGAAGAACTTTCCTGTTTGTTGGTTGCACTGTATTGGTTCTGGACTGTAACAGACTGCATTTTCATATGTGAAATATCCACCATTTTCTGTGATTCAGCTTTACTTCTAGCTAGAACTTAAAAAGGAAATAGCCTTAACTGCTTAGCATAATCAGGTTCTGTTTTTCTACAATCCCAGTTTTGCAAAGCATGTAGACTTGAAGCTGAAGTGACTCTGAGGCAAGGTTGACTTCTGTATACAAGTTTTTCTGATCTGGGATTTCAAGGTGTCTTTATCTTCCTCTGAGGCTGAAGCCTGGAAACTTGGCAGAAAGCCATTCATGCCAGGGGCTTATCTTGCAGCACAGCTTCTCTCTTCTGGATACAGCCATAACTGTTCATATTACTGAATCTTACATCAGCACCTTTACTACCTATGCACTGTGGGTTTGGCTTGTGGGGTTTTCTTAAAATAATAAAATCCTGAATAGGATGGTGACACAAGGTATCATAAAGAGGAGCCTCTATGTTAAATATATGTAGTAATCAAACATTTACAGTGTCATATTTTGGAGGGAGGACAGAGTCTTAATAAGCTTTGCAATGAACTACTAGAACTAAAGTGCGTAGAAAGTAGATGGCTTTTCTTTTTTGCTTTTGTTGATTTTAAAAGCAAAATATGGGATTTTTCTGATAGCATGTCAGGTGATGTTAGAAGCAGGGTGATATGGAGGGAGGAGGCACAGCTCACAGTGCTGACCTGCACAGGAGGAACAACAGCAGCAGAATTGTGAGATAATTCCCAACAACAGAGATGCCACCCACTCATTCTGACAGCCACCAAACTTAAACATTTCGATAACTCTTTCCAGGATTGCTGCTTACACTTTATTAACCCTTAATGTGTGTGTGTATACATATATATGTGTGTGGGGGGGGGGTATATATATATGTTTGTTACAAGCCAACTGTTCTGAGTTTCCAGCTATCCTGTAACAGTAAGACAGTGGTAGAACTAAGAGGTACCTTAGAAACAGTATCAGACCTGTTCTCTGTGTTCCCAATCCTGGTTTGTCAAATGTATAATGAATGTGATTGGTTTTGTCCAATTTTAGCATATTTTAGGGCCTTAGCATTTGAGTCCTTTCTTGCAGTGTCTCTTAAATGAAAGTATGCAGAAAAGCAATGTCTTAGTATGAGTAATATGAAAACATTAAGCAAAAGGCTGAAGGGAAATGTATTTCTTACAATGTCTTAGCTTACTTACTAGTGATACAAATTCTAGAAAAAAATGAGAGTTAATGAAGACCTTTACAGGGATTGACAAAGGGGGGGTTTTGGTATTGTGTCACCCCCATTGTGTTTTTTTCTGGCCCCTGACCCATCTGCCCTCTCTCCCTTGGGAGAGAGGAGCTGGGTCACAGGCGAAAAGGGCTCTACAACTACATTGCATGACACAGCCTTGTGCTAATTAGACACTATCTCTGTCTCCAAAATAACAGGAATATTTTTGCTATGTTAAGAAAAAAAACCACAAAACCTGAAAGGATGCATTTTAAATATATTTTGAAAGGGTACAACTGCATGCAAACTATTTTAAATCTTCTGACAATTAGAGGTTTATTGTATAGTCTGCTATACTCTGTAGGAAAATCCTTTGCTTATCCTTAACAGGCTTTCAAAGTTTCTTATTTAAATTTACATCATGTTTTAAATTATTCAAACACTTCCTATGATGGTAAATTTAGAAAAGTAGTGTAGTTCAAAGGTGGTATCAGTTGTAAGTGAGGGACTTCATTCTTTTTCTTTTTCTGTCTTTTTAGTGTCCTTACACATTAAGTATTTCATGTTGAAAGGTTGAAGAATGTTGTACCCTCAAACCACCCCTTTTTTGATAACATATACTAGTATTTAGAAAGAATTTGAATGTCTGTATACACATTTACAGTAGAGACAATATGTTCTATTTTTTAAAACCTCATATCTCAGGAATTTTCAGATACCACCTCATTTCATATTTCACATTTCACTGAATTAATTTTTATTATCACAGTTTTTGCTTACAAAGTTAATGAATTATGGAGGACTTCTGATCTAACACCACTCCAATTATTAAGAACTATTTAAGCAGAAGGGATTAAATACTGTGCCAATTTTATAGTTGCTGGGTTTATAATGATGCATGAATTTAGTTTTATCTTGCTTTAAGGTCACTGAAATCAATACACCCATTCAGAAGGGGTGAAGCTTCTTCAGGTGTGCAGTGACTGAGTGACCCTTTGGCTGTTTCCTCAGGCAGAAGGGTTTGTCCTGACATACCCCACACTGAGGAGGTGGGGGAGTGAGCTGTGGGTCTGGCCCCTTGGCCAGGGAATGGCTCAGGGCATCCCTGCTGAACAGGATTTGCTCGGCATATTGACAAAGCTGTGTGTTAATTAAATATATATGCTGGTTGTAGTAGCAGACTACTATAGTTTCTCATCCCCTAAAAAAAAAAAAAAAAAAAAAAAAAAAAAAAAAAAAAAAAAAAAAAAGGAATTTCCTTGTGGTGACGCTCCCTGGGGGAAGCAGAAGATAGAAACTTTTCAGAGGTTAGAGTTGGAGAGAGATTATGTGATGGGTTAAAAAAAGTTATAAAAATCCTCATTTGGGAAAGCCTGAGCCTCAGTAATGACTTGCAGTGCACTAGAGAATTGGAGAGGTGATTGTTTTACTAACATTGTTAATCCAACCATTATGAGCACACAAAATGATATGACTATTTTTCACAAAACTCTTTTAAAAGGACACAGCCAAAAAACATGTTAGTCTAAAAATGTCTCTAAGAAATCCAACTTGACATCATTAGAACCAACCATTCTTGCTGGTTAGTCTTAGAAAAAAGCCTCAACATTGTGTTAACTTCTGCCCACAACCATAAGTAAAGCAAGACATACTGCCTTGAGAAACCTGCATGTCCCACCAACACAGCAGGTCAAATTCACCTTTGAGGGAAATGCACTTGGTGAGCCCAAGATCATATGGGCCATAAATGTGAAGGACTTTCTACAAGAGGTGTGCATTCTCATCTTTGGTGTTGAAAGGAACCCAAATCTTCAAGAAAAATTAAAAAAAAATGTTCATGAAGGATTTGAACGCTTGGGAAGAAATATTCTGATTTTGTTTGATATAACATTTAAATACCTAGACTTTAATATTTTCCTTAATGAAAAATTCTCTGGGAAAGCATACTTCATCGTTACCAAATAGCTGGGAACATCAATGCACTTGATTACATTTACAATCCAATTTCAAGCTATTCAGGAATAAATTGCCTCATACTGTATAGCGACATGTTCTTTATTTCTCTGTCATCCAATAGTCTCATAATACATAGAAATTATGGTTGTAGCACCATTTATGAGCACTCACATTTCACATAGAATTTTCGTTGTTTTTGTCACTACTAAGGTTTACCCTTATCAAGCTGTACCATGCAGAAATTTCCATACATAAATTACTTCAAAAGCAGATTTTTCTCCTAGATGTACAGTTCATTAGCTCAGCTTCTTTTTGTGACATGAGCTTGAGTAGCTCCACATTCCATATTTATATGAATGTAAATTTTAGAAATGTGATTCCTGTTGTTCCTTGGTTGGTATTTTGGCTGATAAGCTCTTATGAAAACCAGGATGCTTATTTTACATCTAAATTTGGATTCTAAGATTTCACTGACTATTTTTAAAGCATTGGACTTACAATTTATTGTTGTAGCTATTTGGGGGGAAAAAAATCAAAATAATTTGGTTTCCACTTATATCACTTTAGGAAGTACTGTATCTGTATATTAATAAACCGTAAGTCATACCTGAATAATTTACACTGCCCTGTAAGTGTCAGAGATTACTTGGTCCAGTGAAAATATTCATAATGAAAAAAAAAAATCCTAAACATTAACAAATTTCAAACTGTCTTCTTTCTTAATCTCAAAGACTGAACAATAACACTGAACATTTCTTTAGGTATCCATATGCTGGTTCATTTTCAGCAGATGGTCCCTAATAGATTGTTGTACTGTTGGTATGGTTACCCAAAGCAAATTTTTGGATCTTGACACATCTCTTCTCCAGACTTATAATCTCTCATATATATTTAGTAGAATACAAGTGTATCCTAGGGAAAATTAATCATATAACTTTTTGTTATACACACAAAAAGCCCTAGTGAAATAATAATAAAAAAACCCCTGGAAAAATATAAACATTTACAGTCTGAAAACCGACCTGGAAAAAATTTTATAACAGAATTTACAGAAAGAACTAATTAGATAACACAGATTATATTTATGCTAATTTGGAACTATGTCTACATAGGATTTAAGTGAATAAATGAGATGTGGCCTGTGGCCTGACCTAAACCCTCTGTCATCATAATCTGGAGAACCCTGCTTCATCTATTTTTAAAAGATTAACATAATGGGTAACTTTTTTTAAACCTCTCCAGGACTTTAGTGAGGAAAAATATAGATTTTTATAAATCCTAAATTCCCTAAGTGGTTTGAAAAACTTATGGAAATGTTTATAGCTAGAGATGACACTCATTCTATAAACTTCCTCACAGAGGTTTTTAAGTGAGGGAGGGGGATAGCAATCACCAGACACAAGTTGAGAAGAGAAGGCAGCAGCACATAAACTCATAACTGTGTAGCCTCCAGCTGCTTTTCTCTCCATTTCCCAGGGACACTGTGCAATCACAGAAGCCGGCAGCTTCCCTGCAGCTGGCACCATGCAGGGTAGGAGCACACAGCCAGCTGCTGCCTGCCCGACCTGGGGGATTAAGATTGGGCACTGCTCAAAGTAGTCCATGTGCCCTGATCCCCAGAAAGAGCCTGGATGGTTCCTTACCCCTCCCAGTTTTCTATGCAGCTGTTTTGAACCATCAAATGTACAGGTTATGGAGGTGCAGTGGCCAGATTTGTTTCAAAAAAGGGAATGTGAAGGCAATGAGCTAAAATGTCTGAGAATTTCTGCACTGCTTCACTCAGGTAATAGAATTGCTTCTCAGAAACAAAGAAAAAAAAAGAATAATTTCTGAAAAAATATGCTCAAAGAGATTTCTACAGCATAGTAATTCTGGAAAGTAGTTATTTTTCTTCATTTGGCACTTAATTGTCTTATATATGGGACCACCTTTCTCAAAACTCCTACTGTCTTTTTCATTATGCATATTTTCTGGTTTAAGTGAAAAAGATTGTAACATAAAGCTGTCTCTTTTACTGCACAGTCCTATTCCATGCCCAGAGCAGACTCGCTACATTTGCTCCATGACAGCAACATCCTGTAGGAAGCTAGAGCTTCATTGGTGTCCTAATAATCCACATAGGGGAAGAAATGTACACTGTAGAGATCCTAGCAAGCTGTAGTTTTTCAATTATTGACTTTTTAGCCACAACATAAAACTTTAAACGTTTTCATGAGACCATTCTTCATAAAGAAAATGGAAAGAAGATTCAATTATAGAGAGAGCTGCACGCATCAGCAAGAGGAGCCTTTACATCTTTGCACACCTCATCAGCTTGAGCTAAAAGAGTCACTAGTAGCTATCAGGATCTGTACAACTGCATAACAGGAAGACAAGGCACATATTTTGCCTGTAGGTTTTAGAGATAAATTGTAATAGAAAAAAAGAACAGTAAAATTCCAAAGTCCTGTGTTCAGATTTTATGCTCTGCCCACACTTCTTGTGCAATCATTAGCCAGTCCTAATTTCAAGTTTTATATCTTTCCTCTTTCTCCATTGTCATTCCTGCTTTCCTTTCCTAGACTACTCCCTACTTTTCAGGTCTCCCATTCTGCCTCTAAATTTCAATCTTGATCTAATTTGAAACCATACCTAGTCCTTCAATTACAGTTTACCACTTATGTTCCATACTCAGGTTCTGCATTCTATCATACTCAGCTTCCTTGATCACGTCTTACAGACCTTCCTTGCCTTTGGTCTCTTTGAAACTTAGTTTCCAAGGGACTTTAACCCAAATTCAGTCTCCCTCTTCAATATCTTCTCCTAGTATATAATCTCAAGATTTTTCTTTTTTTTTTAATCTGGACAGGCGTCTCTCTTGAAGTCATTAGCAGCAAACTTTATTTCTCCTCTTCAGTGTCTTTCCTGCTCCCAATCTCTTGGCCCTGAAGTTCCCTTGCATTGCCAGCCTCCCTTCCCCATCCTGCTGTCAAAAACATAATCTATACAACTTCCTACCCATCTTTGCAAGGCATGAAGACCTCAGCTCTCTTCAGTACACTTATAAGGGCCTAGTAGGCCAAATGGATGACAATAAGTTTGCCAGATGGCACCCTGACAGGCTAAGTCATGCTAGACTGACAAGTCATTTTTGTCGTGATTGGTTGTATCTTTCTTTACCCCATGATATTACCAACACAGAAGAAAGCTTATGAAGGAGTAGAATAATGTTGGCAAAACTATAGCAGCATAAGCCTCAAGAAAAGAGACTCTTCTAATCCCTTTTGTCATTATATTCTGTATTTATCTTGCAACAACTTTGGCAACACAAAGACATATGCCACCAGATGTCTACAGCAGTAGTAATAACTGAGTACAATGATAACATTTTCAGTGAAAATTGAAGATAAAACATCCCTTCTCTGATGCCACAGTTGAAGAATTAAGTCCAAACAAACAAAGCCAGAGGGTACTCTGTCATGTGTAAGACAAGTTTATCATGGCAGCATCGATGGAGTTGCATTGTACTTTCAAATACAACAAATGCAACAAGGCAACACTGTGATGTAGATCATCTTCATGCTTTAGTGTAGCCATCTACAAATGGCCAAATGTTTGTCTTTGTAGGAGCAGAATTATAAACTTTATAGAGGCTTTAAATGCCACTGCTTTGAATTTCTTACTATTCTGGTATTTATCAAAGATGCATGGGCTTTATTTGGCATGCAGGAGTTGTGCAGGAGCAGTCACTGTGCAGGAGCAGTCACTGAAGCAGTCACTGCTTCAACACCCCCGAAAACCCAAGATAGTGCACAACCCATCAAAATAGACATCTTCTCATCCTTCTAAATTTACCAGAAGGGCTGGCTTCTGTAAATGGTTCAGCTAGCTAAAGCTTCCCCAGGACACCACATGCTCTCCTGCCACTGATACTCTCCTCTCTCTCTTCTTATCCAGCTCTCCTGCTGCCAAGGGAAACAAAAAAACAGTCCCCACCTCTCTCTGAGCAGAAGACATTCTGCAGCCCAAAACAACAGAAATGAGACATATAAAAGCCAGAATTGCACCTCAATTATAACTGTTACAGTTATTTTTAATACTAATTCTATCCCACTTTCCATTATCTCCGCTAACTACTTCAAAACTCAAAAATAATTTATTTCCCCCTACTGATTTTGTCATTTCCATTTGACAAAAATTGATCCCCTTGCACCCCTCTGTTTCCAGCTAAGACTAATACATTTTTAATTTGCTTCCTTTGAGCCCTAGCAAGATCAAAGATGGTGACAGAGCTCTGGGAACTTTGCAAAATTTGTCCTTAGTAATCTGAAAACAGAATGAGTGTATTTTGAATTTTATTGTTTATTAATTTCCAGTAACAGAGGAGTGGATATATAAAAGGGTGAAAATAAAATAGACTTCTGAAAGCTTTATAAACAGCAGTTAACAAGAATCTTCAACTAATTCAAGACACTCTAACTCATTAAGTGCCACTTTCCACTCCAGTAATATGGAGCATATTATTATTATTATTATTATTATTATTATTGTTATTAAAGGTTCTGTATATTTTCTCACACTGAGACAGATATCCACTAATATCTTCAAAAAAACACATTGTACAACAAAGTGTACAATAAATGTATAGAAGCAATCTTGCCCTATCTGATGAAGATAAACAGATTTACTCATCATATTCTCTCCCTTACTTAACACCCACTTTCAATAAATGAATTAACCAGTATTTTCAAAAGCCACACAGAGATTCTTTCACTCTGTGAAGAAATTTCACTGTTGGCAAACATTTTCCTGATGAAAATATTGAGGATGACAGGCAAAGATGGTATGCCTAAAGGTCATACAGATTTTACTGTCATATACAGGTAGTAACTGAAATGATCACAAATGAATAGGATCCACAGTACTTAAATAATTTTGGAACATTGTACTTCTCTGATTGTAATGCCAGTCTGCTCTGTCATGGCACTACTAATTCAGAAAACATTAATGTTCTTTTTTTCATGTGGCACTTCTTTTGTGCATTTGTCAGTTTAGATACTGTTTGCAAAAATTTCTGTGCGTCTATAGGAAGAAAATACTTTCACTGTAAACTACATCTGCAGAAAAATGGAAATGTCATTCTTGCAAACATAAGTAAAGAAAGTCATGTTTTTCAGTCAACTCCTAAAAACACCTTTATCTATCCTGGCAAAACAAAGACAGAAAATATATGACTAGTAAACACTTATCATGGATAGCTGATTTGTTTTATATAAAGAAAACTGTTGTACTTCATGATTCATGCTTGTGATTTGGAGTGAGATATCTAAATAAAGAATTCTTTTAAGTTTACAGAACAAATGTGTTATTGACTTAATTCCAGAACATTGAAGAAGGTGGCCTAATAGCCTTGATGCTTCCAGTGTTTCCAGAGCAAAGCAGCTCATTGGCCATCATTCACATTTCTGAAAATTTATCTCCCTTATACTAGTCAGTGTCTTTTTAACTGATCTTAAATAATTTTTAACATCCAGTATGCATAATCAATTGCAATTTGCAGTTGGCGATGTGCCCCTCACAGAACAGGGCCAATAAAGAATTTGAGGATTGTTTAATTAACAGACAGTTAAATTTAATATTGAGTAGCAGCTTGCAGATCTAAAATGCAATGTTTATGAAAAAAGGAAGCAAAAGCTTAGTGACAGTCTATTGAAGTACCTGTTCACTCCTATTTGAAATAATATGTATTAGAGAAATTATGAAATTCTGAGGATAATAAAGGTCATGAAGTAAATGCTTTTATGTGTTAGACTGCTGTGTCTTGTATAATCTTCACTAATTTAAAAATATTTGTACCAATGTAAGTGAAAACATATTTGCAATGTAAAATTTAATTTCTCAGGAGGGTAAAATCCTGGCTCATCTTTGTTAAAAATCTTTAATATAGGAAGTGCAAGATCCTTGAAAAAAAAAAAAATAAAACACTCTGGTAGTATAAACTGATATGTTACAGTGGGTTCTTTGCACATGCGCAAAAAGAGGGGTTTCCTTTTCACTCCACCCAGACTATCCTGATTTTGGTATACAATTTTTTTATAATTTTAGTTAGTTTTAAGATATTCTGTATTTACTCAACATTGTTTTTAACAATGAACGACAATGAAATAGAACAAACCTGACATGACTGAATAGAAGGGGGAAGTACTAGGTGATTGTGTTGTTGTGGTGCCAGCGTAATAGATCCAGTTCCAGACACAGCATGTAATTCCTTAATAACCTCAGACATAAATCCTCTTAGAAACTGAGTTAACTCTCTCCTTGTCTATCTAAACTCCTTTTCTTCTAAGGGAATAGAGTATCCTATTGTGAGAGGCTCCCTACATATTGCAGTTGTGGAAAAATAACACAGTGCTAACAAAAAAACCCAAAACAATAGAGGTCTTTGACGACCACACATAGGGGAAAACAGAGGAATCTGACAAGGTTTTGGAACATTGTTCTACTTAATTTGGTTATATATAACTGTTTATTGGTTATTAGAATAAACCATATTTTCAGATGGACATAGGAACTGCACTTGGCACTTCTGCTCACTCTATAAAAATATTAATTTTGTGTTTCTGTTTCATGGACATTTCTCTTAATGTTTTTACCAGCAAAATGCTTTCTATTCAGGGTTTTTCCAATTTTTTAATAAAATCATCTGATAAACAGTACTTCATGTAAGAAAAGCAGCTAAATGGGAAAAATATAATGAAGAGCTGCACTACTCCTAAGCTGAGCCTAATCCTCTACAGAAAATGTGCTGTACCAAAAATGACAGAGACAACTATTGCGGTTCAATTCTGATCCGTCCTAGAGTAAACTTATGGAATTTCAGTGATAATTAGAAATTGGAAGCTATAAGCAGCACTTTCTCTTGCCTCCTCCTACCAATCCGTGGGACATCTGCAGGTAATGCCCATGTCTCAGACTGACATAATCAGAAAACATTTCATTAAATGAATCTACCAGAAGGAGATCTCTGGATGCTGAAGCAACATATTAAGAGAGAACAGAGAGCCACATTCACTTTGACATTTGTGCTGGTTTTGCATTGATTGACATTTAGTGAGGAGGGAAGAAGCCACCCTCAGAAATCATTTTTCCAAGAGAAGCTGCTAACAGTTTCCTCCATGCCTGACAAAACCAATCAGTGACTAGTTTTGAATATTGACACCTTGTTAAAACACTAGAGAGCTGAACATGGCTCAGTGAACACACGCTAAAAATGAACAAACCCCAGGAAAGCTCTCTTCTTCTTCCAGCCTAGGAACAGGTAAGAGGCCAGCCCGTGCTCCTCTGCGGCCGGGCTGGGCTGGGTGAGCCCTGCCGAGGGGCCGGGCCCCAGCAGCTGGTAACATCTCGCTGCTGGGCCAGTTCCTCCGCTCCCCCAGCACAGTCATGCCAACCTGCAGCAGGAATTGAACACAGAACGGGCCCGAGACCAGCCGTGTGGCCAGAGTGGCTGCTGCCACCCCCTGAGGTCCTGGCACAGCCCCCAGTGCGGCCTGAATCTACCACTGTGACTGCTTCGCCTACCACCGGCCATCTTGACCACCCACAGGCCCCAGGCGAGATATTAACTCTTTCACTGCACAGATGAAACTTGCAGAACGTTGATTCTCTCTCAAAGGACAGAGTGAAGACATGTAGAGAAACAACATGAAGACACCAAGGTCAGTGAAGGAGGAGTTAAGTCCCAGATGGGAGGAGAATGAGCAGATGCCTTAGTCTTTGGCTGAAATTCTTTTGTGAGGTCATGGTGATGGACTTGATATACTGGAATACCCCTTTAATTCATGAAAAAAGTATGAGGAGATGGAGTGTTTAAATTGCAGATATAAGCAAAGGCATTTGTGCTGAAGCAAGTAGATGTTCAAGTAGCTGTGATCTCAGGAGAAGCTTGAACAAAGACCCTTTGTCCCCAGGGAAAGAAGACCTCTGTTCCCAGAGATGAAGATGATCTCAGAGAATAGAACCTTTGCTTTGCTCATTCTTAAAATGGTACCCCATGAGTTTGACATAGCCCATGAATGCAGCTGTGGGAAGGCTGCATGAGATGGGAGGGACTTTATGAATGCAGATTTCTGGGTGGCTGCCATTCGTGAGAATTGAGGTCACGAGAGAACTGCTTTCTTGAGAGAAGTCTCCATGACATGGCAAAAGAGACTCCTCTCCCTAAGAGAACTGATGAAAGGCTATTTTAAAGGTGGTCAACTGACTTAAGTCCTAAGTTTTGTCTCTATACATTGGGAAACAAAAGAAGCTTGTAGGGGGAGGATAAGTGTTCTGAAGGTTTTTTTCTGATTCTTACTTTTTTCCTTCTTTTCTTTTAGTTCTGTTAATAAGGAGTTCTTTATACCTTTAAAGTTTTGAGCCTTCTAATCCTATCTCAGAGCAGAAAAGGAGTAAATAATTCTAGCGTCTCCACCTCTCATTATAAAGACTGGAGGGCGGATGCTTGACTCCAACTTTCAGAGACTAAACAAGAAACCAAAAAGTCCTAACAGCAAACTATTCAGGATCTTTGGATGTGACACATGAACAGTCAGCATAGCTATGGCTCTCCAGGAAATGTATGAAAACAATTAGAAAATTGTGTTAACAGGTCAATGAGAAAAGAGTCTATTTCCCCTCACCTTTTTCTTCATTTTTACATTTTTGAAAATTGCATGGACTCTCCACGTTTTTGCAAACATTGCTCCAAATGCAGTTGTGTATCCCACTGTAAGAATCCATGTTCGGACCTAAAAATGTATATACATAAAAAAAGACAAAGTTACTTAGATATCATAATTTCAGACAACATTTTTGTCAAGACCAAGCGAGATAAAAAAAATCTGAAGAACTTCACAAAACTGGGTATTTAGTAATTTCTCATTCAGTGCTTACTTTCTTTTTTACTCATACATTCATTCCCTCCCTAACTAAAACCAAATCTGGATGCTGAATTAACTATCTCTTTCATATATACATCCATAAATCTCTTAAAATATTCTGCTGGGGTTTTTTTTCTTTTAACTTTTATTGTGTTCTTTGCAGGTAGAGGAAAGAACCAGTGGAGAAACTCAAGAGACAGATTAAAACAGCACTCAAGGGGCTAATATTGACAGCAACATTTTGAACAGAAATGAACAGAGAAATAGAGATGTAATTCAGTGTAAATAAGAAAAGGTTGTACTATGTGACCTACACATCAGTCAGGGAAAAACCTGAGCATTCTGCAAAGATAAGAACAACAGATTTTAAATCATCCTATGAGAGAAAATGGCTAAATAGGAACATAGTTTTGGTCAGCAAGCCTCAGGAACAATACCTCAGTAAATACCTGCAAATGTGTCCTAAGAAAAAGGAGGTGGTGACCTTGCACAGAGCAATGGTGTAATAGGACCTGAGCTGGCCTCAGCTTTGACACATACAAAACAGAAGATTTTAAAACTAAAATAGAATTTATGACTTTAGTGTAAAAAGGACTAAGCTTTTTATTATATTATTTTTCTTTTTAATAGAAAATCTTCAAATTCACCAAGAAGGACAGAACATAGATTACAAAAGCTTTTTCTGCAACTCCTCCTCTGCCTGTAGCCTCTTGTACACATGCCCATGCTTTCGGACTTGGTTTGAGCTAGGACAGCGACCTTCAGAGTGGCAGTAAGCTCTGCACAGCCCTCCCTAATTCCTTGGAAGTTTCTGTTTTCATTACTATGCAGGTTTCGCTGTTGAAAGTCTTTATTCCCTGAACAGGCCATTTTCTTCCCAAAGATGGATCAGAGACTACAATGTATAGCAGGTAGAAGACAATTTGAGAGGCATAGCATGGAGCTGGAAGCAAACAGTTGAATCTGAGATCCTGAGAAATCACAAGGAGGAGGAATAATCTCATCCTCCTTCTAGAGACTCCACATGCACCAGCCTATAAAAAAGGAGACTGCACAAAATTGAACAAAGAAGTAAAAAAAAAGTATTCTACCTTGCAGATGAAAAAACTGGGGGAGAGATAGCAGCTAAATACAGGGAAAGGAAAGCTAGAAAAAACGGAACTCCAGCTGTCTTTTGGCCATGGTGACTATGCATGATTGGCTAGAGAAGCTGTTTTGTGATTAAAAAAAATCTGATTTGGAGAAACTAGGATGTTTTAACAAAGCATTTGGGAAATATTCTTTAGAGAACCTAAAGGCAATGCTTTTCAGTAGAAACCAGTCTAGTTTCACATCTAACTTCTGGAGAGTTTGGGATTTTTAATATGTAATTTCAGGATATGCATATTGATGAGAAACTAGGCAATCTAGTAAGATTCAAAACTTGACATCTAAGATAAACCTTAGGAATAATCTAAATGTTTCATATCTAAATACGTGCTATCTATTTTTTACCTTTCCAAACTTCTCCAGAATTTCCATTTTTGTATGCAAAACATGATCTTTTTATACAAAATTTTCTGTGGAAAACAACTCCTAATTTTTTATAGTGTTTACTGACTAGGTATAAAAGCAGGGAAAAGAAGAAAAAAATATATACTCATTCAAAAACTATTGATAAAACAATAAAATTATTGTAGTTCCTTAAGATAAATAAGTAACACAAATGTGGTCTAAAATGGTGAATTAGTAAGAGAAAAGTGGTTCTTCACTATGATAGTTCAGAGGCACTAGAACAGGCTGCCCAAAGTTGTGGAACTCTGGGAGTGTTCCAGGCCAGGTTGGATTTGGCTTTGAGCAACCTGGTCTAGTGGGTGGCATCATTACCCATGCCAGTAGAATTGGAACTAGATGATATTTAAGGCACTTTCTGACTCAAGCCATTCTAGGAGTATATGAAAAGCACACACATTACCATGAGTCTTAACATTAGAAAATGTTGTGATTGTGTATAGAAGACTGTTTAGATACTTGTATGTATCTATTAATGACTTAGTGACATTTAATGTTGTGGTTTATCTGTTGCATTGTTGATAATGACCCTGAATGTAAAGCTGACTCATTGCTATTAATAAAGCCAGTAAAACAACTGTGATTAGAGTGAAACTACAGGAATTATGCCACTTTGTGGCAGTCTTGAATGTGATATTGAAAAAAAAAACCTAAACAAACAAAAAAAATAGAAAAAAGGAATCGATATTTAAGCCAACAAAGTATTATTTTTTACTTCAATATTTTTCAAGTCTTTGCTAATTAACCACTATCCTGCATTATGCTTCAGTAAAACCATAGTTAGATCAGCTCTGAGGGATTTAAAACATGCTTTTCACATCATCATGTTCATACTAGCCAGATACGGGGTTTTTTTGACTTCACATCAATAACCATACTTAGCATTCAATCCTTTTGCTGCTATTAATAAGTATTCAGCTCTTCTGTGTACAGCTTAGTGGTATATTTGGCAAACAGATACATGGTATTTTTGTGTCTCTAATAAGACTGTTTTGTTCTCACCGAAACAGTAATTGTCTCTTGGGAATACTAATAAATTCAATTACATTCATAATATGTTTCTAACTCAATATTCAGAAAAATGTTATTTCTAGCATGTTTGATTAAAAAAACTTTTATGTATTCCTGATTGGGATTGTGCATATTAGAATAACATAAGTACTGTCTGTATTGGAAACATTCTAGCTCAAATATACCAGGATTTTGTCAAAATGAGATCACTGTTGCTAAGAAGGAGATGATAAGTTTCAGATGAAAATAAATTTTTCATTTTGAAGAAAATGACCTCAAATTTGTCTGCTATAATTCATTTATGCAGCTGGCAAAATGAAACATTTAGAAAACAGCAAAAGTCTCTGAATTCTTGTATCTGCTCATTTATATTCTTAAATGTATTATACCTCCATATCCTACTCATTTGAAAGAACATGATAAAAATATCAGTAATTGAAGAGTTGTTATGTTATGTCCATGATGTTATACAATTGATAAGTAATTGTCTCATGTTGGAAGTTTCTAACGATGCGTTTCACCAGATGCTGAAGAAAACCGCCCTTCCCTCAATACCCACCAAACAAGCAGGAAAATGTCTCTAGCAGACAAGAACTTGCATTCAAATACCTGTTCATAACTAGACACAAAACCTGAAAAAATTCTTCCTTTTTTTCTTAAATGGTTAAGTCATTACAAAATTCTTGATGCCTTCAATTATTTTAGGGTATAGTTTCTGCTTATATGGCTTGGTTCATTTTTTTACTAAAATGTGTTGACTATTTGAATATTTCCTACAAATGTTTTTTTTTTTTCTATAATTCAGAGACAGCATGCAAGTGTCAAGGGAAATTATAAAATTTGGTATACAACAATCAAATATTGCTACACAGATAGTAAAACATTGTTTCCTATGTCTGCTTTCTTTTCAGGTATTACACTATTTTGGTTTAGGGTCTATTTTTGAAAACACCATGTAGGAATTTTTGCTTTTTATAAATTACTTGATAGAAGCAAGGCAGGTGCATTAAATGTGATAACTAAAAAAAACAGAAAACATTTATCTGGTGGATAGCACAGTTGACAAAAAGTAAACACTGAAAGTATCTCCACAAAGAAAGATATCTTTTTGATAATGTTGCAGACTTTAAAAAGATATGACTGTTATTTAAAAAAAACAAACCCTATATCTGTCAAATATTAAACTTTAAACAAATATTTTAACTTTCAGCTAAAGAATCACTGCATCTATGAACAAGATGTTCCTTACATCTTGTAGGAGCATTAATTTTTATTTTCCTTTTGGAGTAAACCCCCTCTGGTTTTAATCTATCCATAAGGTGCTAAACACAATTTATTTTTTCAAGGAAGACAATTCTTCTGCCACATAATAAGAATGGATAGGTTAACAATCTTATGTAAAATTACCTTAAATTCAATCCTATTTCCTCTCAACCTTGAGCTTTAGCTGGCTAGTCTAAATCTGCTGCTATTTGATATCTTCATACAAATCTATCTGAGCCTCTCTCATCATCTCATTATGGGAATGGTGAAGTGGTTACTAATTATAAATCTGTGTAACAGACATAAAAGTTCAATAAAGACATAAAAATCAACTGAATTCATGAAAAGTTAAAACTTTAATTTTTCAAGAAGTTCCATTATTTTCCTTTATTTGACCACCACTGCCTATGCATTCAGATGACCACACAATTACAATCTGGCAAGGAATGCCTGGGAAGGTCTTGAGTTCATGAAAACCACAATAGCAATTTCACATGTAGTTGATCAAGGAAGTGATGCATTTTACTGCTTTGTCAAAATGAAAGAAAAAAATATTACCACCTGAACTGAATACACTACACACTCTTGCGTTTTCATGTTGCAGCTTTGTTAATACTATGCTAATCCAGTTTGCCAATCTCAAGTGAAAAACACAGAGTGATGATTAAAGAAACCCAAGTATCAGCTCAAAGAATCTTCATGCGTTATGTTAAAAGCTTCAAATTTCTCATCACTTCTTTAGGTGAGTTTTTTATTTTGCTTTAAATAACAATTATTTGAATGGGATAGTGAAACTGCTTGGTTCTTTAAGAACTCCTTCAGTCAATAAAGCATTTAGATTGTGTTTCTGCAGAGGAATCACTCAGGTTTAAGATTCTTGCAAACATACTTTTCCCCACCTCAAAATGTTATTTTTTTTAATAAAACTTGCAAATCTTTCTTTTGTAGGACTTGACACTCTCCAGCTTTGTTTATGAGACTCAGACTGATGCACTTAAGAAATATCAATAATGAGCCAGTTCTATACACACCCTGGGGTAGGAGCTGCAGTGCCCATGGGGTCAGGCTGCAGCTGAACTTTATTGCTGAGCAGCTTGGTGGCATCTCAGTACTAGATTTAGGTACTTAAAAGGAACAAATGTGAGAATAAACCATACTGTGCATTCAGCCCTGGAGAGCACAATTGTCTTTAAGTGGACAATTTCATTGATTTCTGGGGAGTATGTAGGAGTTGGAAATGAAGCACCTTCTATTTTTCTTGGAAAACTGGGGACATAATGGATAATTATGATGAACAAAAATGTGTAATCTCAACAAGTTTTCCTTGGGTTATGGCTCTGCTTCTATTAACGATGGCAAAATTGACTGTGTGAGCACAAGTAGACCCCAAAGAATGAGTTCATCCTTTTGAATTATACTTTTCACATTTATATCAGACATTTTTGACAAATTTTTATGACTTTTAGATAATTTTTTAGAATTTGTGTGGCAGCAGCAGATTCCTGTAAAATATAAGTGGCATTAATGTTAGAGAATTGAATCCTGCTGTTTTCACATAAATTAAATACAGAGGTTCATCGCATGCTGTGAGATCTCCTGTAGTGATTTCTTAATATCCTTTAGATCATTTTTAATAGTTAATCTATGGGTAGTGTAAAAGATGTTATCATTTCTCCTGTTTCTGTAAGGGGGCTTTAAAAACTGTCTGCTGTTTCTGCTGAAGGAGAGGAAAACATTCTAAAAATATTACCTTAATAAATCTCCGGCAAGGTTGTGGTGTATTTGCTTCAGTATATGACATAATTTTGTTTCTAGGATCTATTCAGCCTTATAACTTTTGTCTGTACTCTTTTTTCTTTACCCTCAAGAAAATGTCATTTACTAAAATAGAAGCTGATCAGCCTCATGTTAAGCTCAGTAACAGAACTGCTGTTGAATTAAATAGAAGTGAGATCAGTCTCAGACTGAACGACAGTGAGAACAATTATGGAAGTGATTATACAGAAAAGGGAGATTAAAATTAACAGCTAAACAATTAAGTAGGAAATAAACTGAAAAATACACACAAAATTAAAAAGGCCAGATGAAAAACACAAAAAAACGCTCTGGTTTCCAGAGACAAAGAAATAGATTAGAGGTCTAAATCCTTTGTTCAATTGAAGTTGAGTGTCTGTCAGTTGGATTTTCTTTTAAATTCCTAGCCAAAACGAAACAATTTTAGCACAAGAATTAGGCAAATATGAAATCTAAAGACAGGAAACATCCCCTTCCACCAAAAAAAAAAAAAAAAAACAAACCCACAATAAACTAAAACAAAACTCTGAGTTTTGGGGATATCTGAAGAGAATAAAGGGCATTAATCAGGACCACATTATCAACTACTGTCCAAATATCAAGGCCAAATTCTATTTGGTAGCACAGGGTCCAGTCCAAGTGCCTCTTTCACACAGAGAAAACCACAGCTTTAGTGGTGGTGCTGCCCATGTTTTCCTTTCAGTCTGTTGCCTCAAAACTGGTTAGACAGAGAAAACTCAAAGTGACAAGCAAAGATAAAGCAGAAATAAATAGAAAGACAGAAGGTTCATACATCTTTCCCCTCTCCCTGCTTTACTATTAGAGTTAAGTCCCTCCTTTAAGACCTGCACTTAGCCAGCTTTCAAAGTTTTAGCAAATTGCCCACCATCCCCCTCACCCTGCAGCCTGCTTCCATCCCTAGGAACCCATTCCATAACAGCTCACAACTTCTCCTGCCTGCTCCTCACTACAGCCTGTAAGTGTCTGGTTAATATGTTTTTCAGGCTGTCTGTCCACTCTTATATCACATTGCAATCCCCTCCCTTCAGAGGTTCAGGGGTTCCCTGGAAAGGGTGAAATGTGGACCACGGAGTTCCACCTTGCCTAACTGTTCTCTCAGCATGGAAGATATAAGAATATATTAAAAAAAGAGAAAAAAAACGGAAAAAACCTGCCTTTCACATTGTTGCAAGGCATAGAGTCAAAAACGTTCATGACCGATAATTAAGAATACTACTAGTTGAAAATGCTAAGTGCATCTGAATATCTGGATAAATTTAAAGGTTACATTTTAAAATGCACCTTTGAGACAATATAATGTCTGTAACATCTACTGTTGCCATGAATGCACATGTCCTTAAGATGTTTTTCTGAGAAAAACACAAATTCTGGGTAGTCACGCACACACGGTATGAGCAAGCTGGACCTTCTCAGTGGTCTGTACTCTCTCCTTTTCTCTTTCTCTCTCCATCCCATCCCACTGTTTGGTTTCTTCTTTCTGTAGAAAAGTGTTTCCAAATGCCCACATCATGGCAAGAGCAACAAAATGAAATCTAAGAGCCTGAGTACAGCCTGCAGTGAGCAAAAACCTTCATGCCTTTTTTTTTTCTTTATCCAAGCCAAAACACTGACCAGGCTCAGTGAGAGCACCTGAAATCACAGAACATCTGCCTGGCTTTGACAATGCATATAAACTATGCTAACTACTGAGGTGAACAAGATAAAGCAGGCTTCATTTTAGTGCCTATGTAAATTGCAAGACTTAAATCCTCTTATATTTTATGTGACACCTTTGAAGAACACTTTGGAGTGTAAAGGCTATTGAAAAGCAATTTCTGTCTGCAGAATAGGTATCTCCGATCAAAGTATGAACCCTATATTCAGTTATTCAAGACAGATCATTTTCCCCTTCCTATTCACTGCAATTACCCAGTGCAGCACTTTCTCCAGGAGAAAGTCCTGCTACACATCAAAACTACCTAGACTGTGGAGAAGAGCTGTTCACTATACTAATACCTAATGGACCAGTTTTTTTGGTTTTTTGGTTTGTTTTTTTTTTTTGTGGAACTATGGGTGAGAGCAACGTGGATTAAAACATCTTCAGCCCCAACTTAATTATCAGATTTACTTATTTGAGGAAGATGTATAACAGAGAAGACTATGGTTATCCTCAGGACCATAGCAGTCTTTCATTCCATAGCAGTAAGAACTTGGAAAGACATTACTCATCTTAAATGTAAATCATGAAATTCTCAGTGGAATGTATTACAGAAGTCTAAACGTTATGATCTTATCTAATATTCTCTCTATTTTAAGTATCTCTATTTAGTATGTCACCTTAAACTCTATTCATAGGATATGTCACCAGCGTTGCTAATTTTGAGTCTCTCTCTTCCATATAATGACTGCTATCAAATATGTTTCCACTTGCTTGCATTTTTCCAGTTGGCATCACATCTCATTTCACACTCTTACTTCTAAATTCTCCCTTTTTTTTTCTATGATACCATGGTGATTCTGAGATTAAAAACAAAGATAAATCATCCTCATTCTCTCTTTCTGAAACACTTTGTACTTTGGCATACATATGGATGTAGTGAATTATTGTATTGCTTTTTCTTGTTCTGTGCAACCAATAAAGTTGCTCTTAGCTAAGACATGATCTAATGGTTCAATAATACACTGACCACTTTCTGAGAACTCACTGCTCTGGATCATTTTAATTCCATATAATTGGAGTTATAAAATATGATACCTAATCTCTAATTCTAACATGGAACTAAATTATACTACATTTGCTATTACAAGTTCTTACCGTGAAAACACAAAATCATTATGTATTGAAATATACTTGATTACTTTTCTATAGAAAATGGGCCTTCCAAGATAAAAATGAACGTGTTGGGAACCAACTGGGAACTCTATCATTCTGTCATGAAGTCCACATTTTATAATTTTAAAGACTAATATAATACCCTTATTAAGTAAATTATTTTACTACATGTTTAAAATGCTTTGCTGACTCTTAACTACATTTAACACTTGTTTCTATGTTTCAGCATAATGACTTTTACACCACCTTCTCCTACACCCAGTGCCTTACAGAGTGGAAAGTGGTAATACAACTTAGCAAATAAATCCTTTGAACTTTTCAGGTGCTACTGATGTAATTCTATGTCATGTTTCAGAGTCCTTGGAATATTATAGCATATAGGAATATGTCACATATAGACATAAACTGTAGAAAAGCAAAAAAGAAGCTGATCTTGCAAAGCATTTCACCCTCCAAACAGCACTATAAACAACATGCTTTAGAGTTGAATGTAATACCTACAATTTGGAAAGCATTTTTCCTGAATTTGTGAGGATAGAACAATAATGGTCTGGATTTTAAAATACCTTAAAGACCACTTATTTCCAATCCCCTTGCTGTGGCCGGAACACCTTAGTAAACAAAGAAGTTTTAAGGACCTCCTATAAGTTTCTCAAAAATTGTCAGAAAATTAAAAACAGACCATATGTAACATATCCAATTAAGTACACTGGCTATTGTTATATACTGCTACTCTGGTGAGATCTCATTACTTCTGAAGTACAGAAGACAACGAGGGTGATTACTTGGCTTAGACAGGGGATAACACTGATGACAGCTTTATAGCTTTGCTTGTGCTTATGAAACTTGAATGAAAACTTTTACTTCCCTGCTGAAAGAATATCTCCCTTCATTGACATATGGCTCTTCTCTGTGTCTGAGATACAATTGTTATATCCTGATGAGTTGCCTCAATGGCTTTTTATGATCATTCTCAATTTTAACTGTTTTTTTAAAGACTAAGTTACAGTCTGAAATAAAATGGGAATTCTAAACTAATCTCTCATGGCTAGAATGAGTAATCAAAATCATGCATTTCAAGAGAGATAGATGATGAAGAGAGATTTGTCCTGGCCTGATCCTATAAGCACTGGTATCTGTAAGCAGACCTTATGAAACCCCGAAGCATATTGCCCACTTGGGAATCAGAATGTTCCTGACATGGAGACAAATGTATACTCTGTAGCCAGGACTTGTTTTGAGGAGAGCAGGAGAAAGAAAAGGGTTATTCAACAGATAAGTGAATTTGCCTCCCATATTTATGAATTTCTGAGCACTAATTCACAGTTTTCTAGATACCATAAAAGTGCATTACAACAGTGAATGGTAGCCATGTAGAGATAATATCTAAGAGAAGCATAAGCTATCCCATTTAACAGAATATAATTGGAGGAAAAAAATTTAAAAGAATCGTTTTATTGAGTAGGATATTGAAAATTCCTTCCTTATCAGTGGCTACTGAAGGGTTTGTTGCATTTGACTGTAGTACTAATTGCTGACAGAGCTGGGCTTCATAAGATACATCAGCAGCCATGCAAAGGAAAACATAATCAGAAATACTTCTGAACTGGACTGAAAACCTGGAAAGCCAAGACTGAGAAGAGGTTTTAGACTCTGCTCTGTTTATACAGCATTTAACTATGTTAGAAAAAAAAAAAAAAAACCAAAAAAAAAACCAAAAGAAAATCTCTGCTTAAGTCACGAGATGATACTTCTTAATCAAAGTTTGGCTTTAGGACACAGCATTTTCCTCCACCCCTTCTTTTTATTGGTGACCTATGTCAAGTAAAGTGTTTTATTCAAGTGAAATATATTGTCCCTCTGTGGCAGACAGACAGACCTAACACAATGTTTCAGATATAAATTTGAATAAAAGAAAGAGATATGTAGGATTAGACAAAAAAAAAAGCTCACAGAAAAATTGCGTTGCATTTAGAAAATGAGACTAGTGATTACATTTTGAGAGGCAGATTAGAGAAAAATCAGACAGAAGAAATGTTCTAGCTCAGAGACACAGGATTTTGGACATTGGTTCATTTTTCAAAGTTAAGACTGAGCTGTTTCACATGTAAAGAAGGACTCAAATTTAGTCTTATACAGCTACATTTGGTTGGAAATTTGTTTCCTAGAACAGCTAGATGCTGATAAGTATCTCTGGTTCCCACTATCCTTCTGTTCAGCAGTGCATGGCTGCTTCCAGAAGAGGGTTGTAGCACAGTCATATGATCATCCCTGCCTGCAGCCTGGCAGGGAACTCAGGAGCTCTGGATACAAGCCCCTCAAGACTGAGCAGACAGCAAGGCATAAAAATTGCATTCCATACCTCTAGATCCTTCTGCAATGGAGGATGAGAAAAGAATGGGGATTTACATCAACAATGGATTCCTAATGACACTTCTGCTCCATCAGAAGCTATTTCACAAAAAAGGCATAATTCCTGGATAAAAAATGGATGTAATTTTCCTATTGTCCCCATTGTATTCACAGTTATAGACCAGTTTGTGAGAAATGAACAGGATCGTCCTTTTAAAATCTTTAAAATCTACTAGCTGTACTGGGAATTAGAGCTCTAGTTGTAGGAAGACTGAGTGTTCTTTTCTTCTCCTCTCCTTTGATGTTAAAGTGTCTGAAATACAGCTGTGTCCAGGCCCAGCTAAGGAAGGTAAGACTTTCCTCAGACAATCCTGTACGTTCACTCACAGCATGTCTTCTAGTCCACCTTGGCATGTGCTATGGAATCTTCAGTGTTTTGAAATGGTCTAACTCAACAGATCACACGGTGTTTCACTTCTATAGGGATTCTAGTCAGTATGGAGGGCTTCAGTTGGTATTTTGGGACGTATTTGCATCAACTAGCTTTAGTTTAGCAAGCAAACTTTCATGCTTGGAATTATCCTCTAGATGTAAAATTCCTGTCTTGCCAGTCATGACATCAGAAATTCAGACTCCTAAAAACAAAAGGTGTTGTGAACTGCAACTTTCTGGAGTAGTGAAGAAGAATCAAAATGATAGTGAAGGTAAGTCCTGAGTAAGTGCAATATTTTTAGGCAACAGGTCAAGCAGTCTCAGAATTTTTTGCGAAGATACTGGATAAATTTAAGTGCTGTTTTGTACTGCTTCTGGAAGGAGTATCCTTGCAGTGAAGTTCTTGCCCTATCTCTTTCTTTGAAAAGTCCTCTCTAATTCAGAGCAGGTGCATATTACACCAAACAATTAAAACAAGTTTCTAGGTGGACATATTTAATTTGGTTTCAGAATTGCTTGTTTTGATCTAACTGGAATGTACTCTATATGGATCTAGGTTTGTGAGAATTTATAGCATAGCCTGGAAATAGTAGTAGAACTTTTTGGAGAAATGACCAAAGATACTGACTAAAGAGATCCAGACAAGAAGCAGCCATGTAGTTTAAAATACTATGGACTGTATAAAGAATACACAGTAGTTTACAGGTACTACAAGTTGTCATGCTACAAACACAACCTTTAGTAAATCAGCTTTCTAGATATGATTTCAAAACAAGAATATACCCTTTCAGTCTGAGGTCAAATCCCAATGCATCTGAAGCTTTCTAGTATAAATAATAATAACAACAACAATAATAACAACAACAATAACAACAATAATAACAGCAACAACCACCACCACCATATAGACGACTTGTGCACGTTTTAGAATTTGGTCCCAGAAAATATCCCAGGAAAGAACTACAAGAATCAGTGATTTAATAGAAATACACATGCAACTACTAAACTTTTCTGTTTGCATTTCCCACAAAGTTTCCTGTAAAACTGAATCCAACTAAAATTGAACTAGAATATATGGAATTACTTACTGTGCAAAGTGTCTCAAATGTCTTTTCGGAGACAAAGGATCCATCGAGACCAAAAAGAAAAATAGATGCATAAGAAAGCATCCCTCCAAGGATAATAAGGTTGTTCATGTAGGGACTGGACATCTTTATTAGTCTATGGACAAAAGGTGATAGTGCATTAAAGAGGAAAAGATTACTGCTAGGCTACTAGAGCAATAAAGAAGAGCTTTTTTTTGTAACCAGACAAAGAGATAACTCTTCTAGAACTCCATGGAATCTAAAGGCATGCACAGTATTTGCTGTTTTATGAAGTTTAGCATTGTTTCAGGTTTTTGAATGCTTAGTAAAAAGACCTCCTCTTTTACTGATGTATTAATTAGCTACGGTTAATATTATTAGCAGACAGTCAAACATAAAATAGAAAATTACACTTTTCAGACAGTATTAAAGAACTTAAATACAGTCTGTTTCAATGTGAATATATTACCCAGTGATTTCAATTAAATAGTACTAAAATACCACCTTTCCACAGTTTTACATTCTCCTTACATATATATGTAGATAGATGTATATACATACATGATTGGCTCTACAAAGATGGCATTAAATATGAAAGAACTTGTGATAGAAGTAACATGAATGTCTTACTTCTGATTTCTGTTTTTGATGTTAAAGAACAAGAAAGCACTGGCCATTATCATTCCTAGGATTGTGAGTGCAGAGAGGATGCTGTAGAGAGGCAGGGAGATTTTGCGCAGCTCCTCTTGTATAATGGTTTTGTCTTTCGGAGGCTCAAGTCCTAGAATTACATGAAGAAATAAAAACCTAAAGCTCAACCATATGTAGAATTTCTGTAAGAAACTTTGCCTCACCTAAGTACTATACCTTGAATTAGCACAGTTAGGAACTGTGAACCACATCAGTAGTTGATGAAATCATTGACTTTGACAGACATATGTTAGTCACATTGATTGACATGAAGTTTTGCATTTCTGGAGCAGGCAAATATCCTCTTTGGAAGAAAAGACACAACCAAACCCCAGTGCAGAACCCCATACATGCTAAGTACCCTCGTTTTAAAGTAAATAAACACTGAAATGCATACTTTGAGTGTAAATTTTACCAGGAGGTTATGCTTTTCTGAAACAACTGACAGAGCAATGAGTAGAAAAGAGAAAATATTGGTTTTGTGCCCACTGTCGCTGCCAGAGCAAATTCAAACAGCTTTTCTGGAGATCAGCCTTAGTGTAGTATCACTGGGACTGGGATTGATGGCCCTGGGGCTGAAACGCAGTCCTGGGCTGTGGGCATAGTGGGGGAAGCCCTGGGAGGAGGGAAGGGAGAGTAGTTGGTGCCCTCAGGATTCTACAGAAGGGAAGAATATGAGAAAATAGATGGCAAAAGTTTTATAGGGAGAGAGCCACTTTGCAGATGTGGATTTGAATGTCTGAACTTAAAAATTATGTTTAAAGCTGTGTACTTCATCGGCAGTCAGCTCCAGCTAATTAAAGGCTTCTTGGTTTAATGAGGAGAATCACTTTCTGACAACTGCAATAAAGCTCTGCATCCCTGACTTTCCACACTCCATTTCACCTGCCTACTAATTTTTTCCTTGATGCAGAAGATTGGCAAAAGGCCTTTTGCATCACTGAGCTCCTTCAGAAACAGATTTGTGTGCCCTGCAGTTCCTGAGCCTGTCCTTTCACATCGGCTCTTCAACGGGGCTGCAAAGGCCACAGGGCAGCACGGCTGCAGAAGCAGAGCAGTGAGTACCTGACTAGCAGCTGCCATGGCTAAATTTTACATCCACTCTTCTGCCTTACACCTAAAAGAACGTTCAAGGATTTGCACAATAAAATAGCTTTATCTTTAAGAGTTAGGTTGAAACTAATCAGACCGTGGAAATTTGCTACCTTTTGGTCTTTATGCCCGGCTTTTTAGAAAAAAAATTCCTTTAGGTGATTACAAAAAAGTGACAGTGAAGGGACCATTTGTTGATTTAATATTGGAGAAAAGTACCTGAGATTTTCCTCTTTCCCTCCACATTGCATATATTTACAGACCATGGCAAATAATAAAATTAGACAGGAAACAAGCCAAAAAACTAATAAAACATATGCCTGATTTAAAAGGACTACCACCAAAAAATAAAACTTTACTCTACTCTTTCTACACTATACAGAGAACATTGATGGTTTGTATTTATTAGATATAAACAGTGAATCTACAAAATTTACTTTCTTGTTTGTGCACTGGCCATTCAATCTTGTTGCTTCCTGTTGCTGTGGAATTTTATGCAATGGTTAAAACAGGAAAATTTTACTATTCTCTATTTCAAATGCTTTAAGTTACCAGGCTTCTAATACTGACTGGAAGTCAGTGTCCTCCACATTGAATATCCAACTATCTCAATGAAAAGTTAAGATGATTCAAAGGAAAAGACTCACTGTGAGTCACATAATACATCTTAAGACAACCATAAGACAGGTTATGGGGTGGAAAGACCACCTTCAGATGTAGCCAGAAAAAGACCTAGCAGTCTTGTCCTGAAAAAAGACTGTACAGACACTTTTGCCCATCATGTACTGTCCGTAAAGGTGAGAAGTAATGAACAAATGCTGTCTGCTGTAACTTGATTCATATTTCATATATTCTCTGGAAATTAATGGGACTGAATCAGTATTAAACTACATCATTAGTTCCTCCTTGTGGCAACAATAATCTGCTGGGTCCCAGACTTCAGCAACTGGGACAGAGTCTGCACTCTTCATTTCCAAAGCCTCATTCCCCAGAGCCATATGAGAAGTTTGTGTATCTGTGCACTTTAAAGTCCAGCCAGGGATAGAAAAAGGAAAGGTAGAAAGCTCCAGCAGACAGACAAGTAGTCATGAATTAGATCACTGCAGCAAAACTCCACCCATGCTTATGCAAACCTTGGGTGTTGGGACACAGGAGACAGGTGTAGTAGAGTACAACAGTACAACAGCTTGATACTAATCTACCTCACCACCCCCACCACACAGAACTCACAAAACTGACTTCATTTTCTCTCAATGAACAGCACCATAGCAGAGCTTAAGATTAAATCTTAAAAATTAGCTTTGAAAATAATGTATGCCTATAGTATATGCCTATATTCAGCAGGAGACACCCTTAAAACTAATTTCAGCTTACACCTGGCTGCCATGACAACAGGCTCTGAAAACCATGGGTATGCCTGCACAACAGCTGCTTGAGGGCTGAGGAAGTCCCCACTTGATATTTGGAGCAGCATGGGATAAAAAATGGCAGGAAGATACAGCAAGAAATGCTATACGTCTGCTGTGGACTTTTGGAGTGCTGCTGGTCTGAAAACCCTCTCTGGCACTGTTTTCTATAGGCCATGTTAAAGGCAGCCTTGGTATTTTGAAAAATCTATTTTCTCACTACCTAACAGGCACTCCCAAAGAAATACAACTACCTCCTTCTTTTTGTCTGCAAACACAGGACATGAGAGCATCCCTCAGGTGAGATGAACTGGGGGAGTGAGAAATGGGGATGAAATAGAATATTATTAATTGGTGAAGAACCTGCTTCTTGAAATACCAAAAAACATTTGTGTACACATATACATTTGATTTTGCCATTTCATTGGAATAAAAACCCAAGTATACAATATCAAAACACTGCAATTTTCTGATCAGAATTCTATTTATAAAGCATTTTTTCATAGGGTCATAGCATTTGATATTAAAAATCCTAAAACATCTTTTAAGAGCACACAGTCTTACAAACTATGAACAGATATCCATGTCACTTCTGTACCTCTTTCCAGTTTTGTCTCCTACCTTGGAACCTGATGCTGTTGTTGATTATTACCAATTTGTCATCCACAGCATTGTATTCTCCCACCTTTACTTCCTTTTGTTCTGCAGAGAAACAAACAAGAGTGATTGTTTATGGCAGTTCACATGTTCTCAATTGTTTAACTGATGTTTTCTTTTTTGACAGTATGTCAAAAGGAAAAGAAATATGAAAGAATAGGGCATGAATAATTAAATCAGAATTCCAGACAGCTAACATCATTAAAAGAAACATTTCTGGTTCTTGAAAGGAATGCAAAACATTTTTAAGAACTCATTTACATAATCAGGAAACTGTTATTGGACACAGTCATCTCCAGCCTAAAGATCAGAGTTTCTTACTGGCTCACACTATGCGGGACATTTTTACTGGGAGAACAAAGAAAGCTGAATCACACATTCCCCTCCCATTTCAACAACTAGGACATCTTGCTTGTGAAGTATTTCCCAGGAGAGTCATGGTGGCAGGCTCCAGCCAGTATGGAGCAGACTGGCTAGTTAGCAGATATGTTGGGAATCAAATCTCTTACTCTGACTGGGAATTAGCGACTCATTAGTATCCTGACTGCAAAACATACTGTGTTACATAATTAAAGCCAATGTGTACTTGAGTTGAAATTTTACAGTTAGTCTCATCTGGTATTTTGGGATTGTCGTCACATCTATGGCCTTCTTGTACCTGACAGAATCGACTATGCAGATAGAGGAATTTGTTTGTTTGCTGCTTTGGCCACTGTACCTGGAACTCTGACATGCATTTATCCCACACTTCTGATGACATCTGCCATCAATTATTTTCTGCTATTTTTGTTGAGATTTTGGTATTGCTTAGAAGTGCAGGAGCTCACTGAATTATAATTTTTACACTAAAACTTTTACATTTTGATGAGACTTAGAAACCACATGCCCATTGGCTAAAGATTTCTTTGAACAGCTGGCTCAGCAGAGACAAAATTTTCCTTTCAGGCCTTTCTGTCTGGCCATGCACAATCCAATTTACATTTAAATTCCAAGCTCATGACCCTATTTGTGACACTGATTTTGGGAGCTGATGATCTTGAGCTAGATGGCAAATTTGGAAAGACCCAACAGCTCCACATTAACCTTTTCTCCTTTCTCACTCAAAGTGATTTTGCCTGTTCAGCTCTGCTGAACAGACAGCTAGCTCCATTTTTGTAAAATCTACAGTCTGACTAATACTAATCTGAGAGCCCACAGGAGGCAAAAGTTTCCTTAACACAAACCACTGTTTTTATTGTTATGTTATTATAAGCATTGTTATATTTTAAAATTGTCTAAAACAAATTGTAGACTGGGGTGCAAAACTGGCAGAGGGTCCTGGGCATTTACTACACACCCATCAAGAGCAGGAGTTTGCAGTCCTGAAGACTTATTTGCCTTTCCCATGAGCATGATCCACTTGGATGAACCTAAAACTAGTTTGGAATAAAAGCAAAATCGCCTGATGTCCAGCAGCAGTTTCAGAAGCCCATCCACATGGCATCATGCACTCTTAGAAGTAAACATAAATTTATAATTTCTGTCACAGACTGAACATTCACAGTGAAATTGATGCATGAATCAGCTCTTGACAATCTTAAACAATAAAATACTCTCAGCAGTCATCTAAAAGCTAAAATGGTTAACGCTAAAACCAAAACCAATCTACTTCCATTTGTACTTGTAGCATGACAGCTGTTACCTGTAGATCTAAAACATCAAAACACAACCTAGAGAGAAGAGAGAAAAACATCAGGATGCATATTGATACACGGTGGGCATATTAGATACCAGATAGTTCACAGCCTCTCCTGACAGCAAAAGAGGATGACACGCCTGGGTGTTGGTCTAGCCCCAGCTTCACAGCAATAGGCTGAAGCCTCATTGCTCTCATGATTATAGGAGGGATTTGACCAACTGCAACCACTTCTGTATGAAGAGTTTACTGGGACTAGATGAGATGCGGGAGGCACATAACAGGTGGAGAAACATACACAAAAAATAGTGTAAATCTGTGGTCTGATTACAGTACTGCAATTAAGGAAGTCTTTCTGTGATTATTTCATGTGACAGACGACACCATTTCTTTTCAACATTTATACATTCTTACATGATTTCCTTCACAGCTGAAATAACACTGAGAATGTGCCTACCCTACAACTAGCAAGCCTGGGTACCAGAAGCTAGCCCTTGTAGGAATGGAGCTCAGTATTCAGAGAAACAAGCTTCTATAGCAGCCTGAAGAGCAAGATTTTTGGAATTAGAAACCCAAGAATATGGGGAAAATCTCCCAATATTTACTACCAGGAAACCACATGATCAATGCCTTGTCCCTTACCAACAGGAAAGGACAGTTCATAGAGAATATGCCACATTTTATTGAAGTCAAGAAGAGCCATAAAGATATTTGATATCTTCAAGTAGTGACAACTGTGGAAGTTAGTCTGTGAGGGAAGTAAAACATACCTTTATTGAGAGGAAGGATATACTATCCATTTTATAGTGTGATTATAGGAGTGCTGAGGTGAAGTCACAAAAGTTTTTTGTGATCTTTTTTCTCCCAGCAAGGACAATTACAGCCGCTGTTTTTTTCAGATACCCAAGCACAAATGCTGATCACTGACAGAGCCACCTCCAAATATTAATTAAGGGAAGCAAGGTGACAGGACCATGGTTCTCTTCTCTCTTCCCCAGGTCAATACAGATAAGGATGGGACTGCAGGCCAACTTTTCTATATGCCATTCCCTTCAGTTTCCTTTAGAAATTCTGAATTATTAAAGTTAGTATAGTATTTGTATAATATATCTCATATCTGTCAAAACCTCTGAGTGTTCAACAACAAAAGGACAGAGATAGTAGAACTCCTTCAAAGAAACACACCAACAAAGTGCTTTTCAGAATGTTCAGCGTATGATGTTGGCTTCTTTCTGTGGTGCTTCTATTATTTTTAACTAGATCTTTCCATAATCATAATAGAGATATTGTATTGAAGCTCACATTAAAATGAAGAAGAAAAACATGAGGGAAAATGTACTGGGGTTGTGAGATAATATTTGTCAGTACCATGACAGGAGTGGAGAAATTTCAGAACTTGAATCTGAAGCTCTTCTTTCACAGAGGGACAAAAAAGTATAAAAACTAACCAACCCAGATAAAACTGGCCCAGAAAAATGTGACTGTAAATTATGACTATAATTCTCCCAGAATAATAAACAATCCTTGTTGTTGATTAATTGTCATACTTATATGGCCCAGATGCCTTTTAGAAAATCTTGCTGCATAATCAGCACTCAGAAGCCTGTCTCAGGAACCAATATTATTAGACCTTGTTCTACAACAGAACCATTTAGTTTCTGAGCATTATTCCTTATTCATGTATCACAGCTCAACAGGACTGCTGGAAGCTATAGGGAATACTTAGTCATCAGATATCAGAAGGATTTTGGAAAAGTGTTTGCCAACAGGTGAAACTAAGCATGGTCCATACGCTCCTGAAAAAACTGAAGAAGAGAATGACTCTAAAACTTGGAAAGATTGTCTGGTGGTTTCAGCTGCGGTAAAGTTAATTTTTTTCGCAGTGGCTAGTTCAGGGCTGTGTTTTGGATTTCTTCTGGACACAGAGTTGATATTATAGAGATGTTTTTGTTCTTGCTGAGCAGGGCTTGCAGAGAGTCAAGGCCTTTCTGCTTTTCATACTGACATGTTGGCAAGGGGCTGGAAATTCCACCATGCTGCCTGGAATATAAAGTGGGGGAAGAAGGAAGAAGGAGGGGATACTGGGAGTGACTGCACGTGTCTTCCCAAGTAAACGTTACATGTGATGGGGCTGGGCTCTCCTGGAAATGGCTGAACAGCTGCCTGCCCATGGGAAGTGGTGAATGAATTCCTTGTTTTGCTTTGCTTGTGTGCATGGCTTCTGCTTTTTCTATCAAACTGTCTTTATGTCAACCCCTGAGTTCTATGTTTTTATCCTGCTAATTCTCTCTCTAATCCTGCTGGTGGAGGAGTGACCAAGTGGGTCTGCAAGGCTTGGCTGCTGACTGGGGTTAAACCACGTCAGATATTAATCTCAAATTTCTAATCAATCTCCTAGAATGAATCAAAAATCATGCCACTGCACAAGCACTCACACTTTCAAAGATACATCTGACCTGTCTTAAAGCTCACCATTAGCAAGCTATTGGCAACCTGTTGATAGGTTCAGTCCAGAGAAAGAGCGAAGGGTGCTCTGACACATTACATTATGGTGTCCTAAGGCTTCTGTCTCCAATTTAGCTTCTGCTCACACTCCCTTTTAAAGAGTGAATGCTTTTCTTTAACACTTTACACCACCAGTCACCTAGCAATCATTTGTCACTGACAGGTCGCAGGTCTTCTTTCTCATTCCCTCTATTGCCTCCTGGGAAGGCTCCTGAAGAGATTATGTGCTGCACTGAGAGACAGCAATCCTGTGGCCAACGGTGTTCAGAGAGCAAGTCATGAGTAAGAAGACTGGTCAAACACAAGCAGTGAAAAACTTAAGCTGGCGACTGAAAACAGATGCCAAGCCTGAGAACACTTCCCATATTTCAATAAATCCTGTGCAAACTGCCTGCAAAATCTCTGCTGTATCTGTCTCACTCATTTTATAAGGTATTTCATGAAATAACGACCTACCAAATAACTGGAAATGCTATCTCAAATGCCTTTACAATACCGAATGAAGCTAAGTGTCAGAAAAGCTAATTTCCCTCAGAATAAATACAGAAAAAATTCATGTTGTGGCTCATGTAGAAAGTCTTAGCAAATTAATGCAATCTTAACTTTCATAATATATCCTTGTCAGACGGGACTGAGAAGCTTTTCAGTTATCCTTATCACATATCAGCAATAAGCAACATCAGTTGAAAGTTTCTAATTAAAAAAAAGAATCACAATAGAAGCTTATAAATAATGAATGAGCAAAACCTTTTTCATTCACTTGCAGGCAACCATTTCTTTGTTTAAAGACAAATATGCTAAGATTACGAATCACCGTTCAAATAAGGAAGAAAATGTCAGGTGAGATAGAACATTATTTTTCAGCAGAAGCTGCCAGAAAATAAAGACTCAAGGAAGAAAAACATGTTACCTTTGCAAGGATTTGAATTGGGACAGTTTTTACCCTTGCAATTAGTTAAAATTTGTTTTGCCCTAAGAAATACTACTTTCACCTTTAACTGCATTGCATATTTCTTTCATTTAAAGTTTTATTTATGTGTTTTATTTATGAAATCCTAGATTTCACTGCTTTGGAAACATTTACATAATCATATGTAAACAAATGAAGCATATATATATATATATATATATATATATATATATATATATACACACACACACACAGCATAAAGATAAAGGAAACCTCAAGTTATGAAAACAGGATATACAGTAAGTGATAATTACTCCTCATAGCCAGTTCCCTGGCTGTAAATCTTTCAGTCATCCATAAAACAAAATAGACAGAAAGGTCAAACCAGACAAAGGCCAAACAGGGCACCTCAGAGTCAGGATAAAAGCTAAGGAGTCTTAACCCTGGGCGTATTTCACTATATTAGTAACCGCATTCTGCCAAAAGGACACAGCAAGCAAGTAAGCAAGTAGCACATAAAATATCATTAAGCAACTTGAGCTCATAAAGAAACTAGTAATTTTGTAGCCCCAGAAGAGGGCTTTTATAAAAATTTCAAGAATTTGCATTTTTATGAGCTTACAAAAATTATTTTTACTGATTCTTTCACCTTCCTTATTATACTTCTGTCTCTTACTTGGTTTGTTAGACTGACTTCTAGGTCTGTTTAGAAATTTACTAATATAGTTTGGATTTAACACCTAAAAATATTAGGTATTTATATGTTATGTATCGAGGAAAGAGCTATATAATGAAATTAAAAAAAAATAAAGACTCTGTTTAAAACAATTACGTCTTTTAATGTGAATTGTTAATACCATCATTATAGCTTTCATTCTGGAAACTGAGAAAGGTAAAATCAAATGTAAAGAAATGAAGGCAGATCATCCAAGAAGCATAACAATGATTGTGATGAAGCAAGTGAACAGAGCTTACATTAATTCTTCTGAATAGAAGTTCCTGTTTCTTAGGATGCTTAATAAAATCCTTGATAGTTTGAAATGAGGTTGTACATGAGATCACACTTTTTCTTGGATTTAATAATTGTAGCATAAATTCTTGACTGATATCAAACTGTATAACCTGAAATGTATGTCAGTAATTTGAATCAACTCTGGTACGTTAAAAGATAAAAATATATATTCAAGAGGGTATGGTATGATTATATTCTAGGATACATGGATGTGCAATAACTGCAATCTCTTAGTCTAGCCAAGGGTTCTTCTGTTCTTCTGTTCTACTGTTTATTGTCTTTTATTATTTGACTAACTTCTCAGAGAATGCAAATCCTCATCATTCTGGAAACTTATTTGCCAAAATAAATTATTCTTTAAAGTTGAATGGTGTAATTATACATCTTCTATTATATTAATATTTATCTAAACATAGCATGGTCTAAAAAAATTGCTATTTATACCATTTATCACTTGGAGTTACTTCCTCCTGGCAGAGTCCAAACCCAGCAGGCTTTTCTTGACTCAGAATTTATGGTGGGAAATAATATTGTACATATAAAACTACAGGCAGCAATCATAAAAAGACATTTGCTCAATTAATAAATGATAACTTCATTACTTGTTGTGTCATACTCTAGTCCATTCTCTACAGGGGTGTGTGAGGGAATCAGCCTGTGCAAGCACGGGCTGACTTCCCAGCACAACTCCCAGGAGCTTCCCAGGTTGGAAAAGCCATCCAGGCAGCAGCAGGTTTGGACAGGGATGCCACTGATCTGCAGAGAAGCTCTCCTGGCAGCAGCCCAGGGCCCAGCAACAGCTCCATCTGTCAGAGTCTCCCCGGGGGTGGAACAGTGAAGGCAGGACCATGCAGGGCGTGGAGGTGCCAGTGACAGAGGCGGTGGCCACCTTCGCTTGCCTCCTGAGCCTGATTTCAGAGCACTGAAGTGTCAGAGACCATGAGGCACAATTCAAGGTACACCACGACACTGCACTCGTTCAAAGGTAAGGGACAGCAAACTACAGGAATGCAGTGAACCCATTTCAAAAATCTATGGTGTTTCCAAAGAAACTCAAGATGACAGAGCATTAGTGTAGCCACATCTTATTATCAGATTTTTATTTTTTTTAAATTAAAACAAAAGTTATTCATGAACTTAAAGCCACTGAGCAATGTCATTTAGGGAAGAAAAAACTGGGAATAGCACTGCTGTCAGTCTTTTCTGACTTACCAGGATAAAGTACACACACAGCTGAAAAATGCAAGACACCCAAGACAGTGACCTAATCCCAGTTTCCATCTGCTAGCTCAGCATTTACGCTTTCCATACAAACATGACAGATGATGCGATAGAGGATATCCTGACAGGAAAGACAGGCTCCCCAGGGACCTGGATGACCCTGACTCCAGCCCAGCTACACTCTCTGACTGAATGAGAAAGAAGATCAAGGTGACCTTTTCCTCCTCTGGTATGCTTAATATTCTAGCATTTAATTTGATTTTCTTGTGCATGCCCCAAAGAAATATTTTGCTACAACTACTAAAACCCATTACTTATGTAACTGAAATTCTAAATTCAATGTGTAATATCAACTATTTTTTGCAGTAGAGAAAACAAATTTAAAAACCCACGTCAGTTACTTAGAAAGCCTGATGTGGTTACCTTTTCCCAGAGAGGCTTTTCTTGTCAATGTGGTGATGCACAGCACAACAATTTGACAGTAGCCCTGGCCTGTGGAGACCTTCAGCTGACCTGCACATGGCTGCCAAGTCTCTGCCACTGTGTCTTCGGTGGCTGCTCAGATGTACAGGATGACCTGCATGATGCAGTTCTCCTTTTGAGGGTTGGTTAGCCCTTGCTCATTTAAATGATAAGCAAACTTAAGTGCACAACATGACAGAAATAAAAATGTCTCCCAGAGCAGAAGATGTGTGCTTGACCAAAGGATCATGCCAGCAATCACACCTCCCAGCAAGGTTGTTTTCCCTTCACTTAGCACGGCACGCCTGCTTTCTGCTGATCTCATGCCATGTAGGGAAGAAACATAAACTCCATTTTGGCACATTTGGATGCATACCTGTGATTATATAATTAGGGCCTTCCCTCACCTTCTGCCAGGGCTGTGTTCCCCTGCCCCTGGCAGAGGACGGCTCTGCACATGCTGAGCTGCCTCCCAGATGGCTGTGCCTGCTCTGCTCCAGCTGAGAGGCCCAAAACCAAGATGTTTTGGCTTCTTCCTTACATACTGCATGCTTAAACTTTTACAGAGTTAAGAGGGTGTTATTTAAAGGTTGTAGTTTCACAGTTACCAAGCCTGAAGACGGAGGATAGCAGCAGCTGCTGTGCATATCATGTGTGTTAGATCTCAGCTACTCATTACGTCCTTGAATAACCATTCTTGCCATTACGCCAGGTGGCCTGTGAAAACACTGTAGCTCATGAAAAGCATTCTTCACGATTCAGGGTCAAACCCAAAGGCAGAATTCCCACTGTCCTCATCCTAAGATACAAAACAAGGGAGTTGAGGCAGTGCTGAACACATTCATACAAAGCTGCAAATTCTATGCTCTTTCCTGTCTTATAATTTTTACAGTAGCTGCCAAAGTTTTGGGGTTTTTTTTCCTGTACAAGAAATGCAGTTTTGAGTCATCCAGGCTGGTTTGTTCCAAATACCTTATTCAGGACTTGTAGGGAATTAATTCAGGAAAAGCTTTAGAGCAACAAAAAGCCTACTTGGGCTGTAACCTGCAACCACAAGTGAATCCTTACTGAGATACAAGGGAAACTACAAAGGCCCCCAAGTAGCAATACCCCCCTAGATCACTGTTTCAGTTTCTGCTGCTGAGAAAAACAAGAAAATCACACAAAGAGCCATCGAAAGCCAGAGACTTTGAGACTTTAGAAGACAGCTCTAGCCTTCCCCTGACAATCAGCTCCCCATGCAAAAGTCACAGGGGATCACAGATTGGATTTCCCTGTCCTCAGGGAGGTATGCTCTGCTCCCATAAGGGACGGGCTCGTCACTGCTACAATTAAGGGACTGCACTCTAGGGAATAAGAGAACAAGAAGTGTTATACAATGCCAGGATGCCTGTCTAACCCAAGAACTGCATGATTCTTTGAGTGAGAAAAGTGTGTGCCTGACTGCAAATTTCAATGTTTTAGAATCATAGGAAAGGTCCTTAAAGATCATCTAGTTCCAACCCTACTGCCATGGGCAGAGATGCATTTTACAAGTAGAAGTGGCTGCTGGGAAATTCCTCTTCAACATCTGTTTCTTGTCTGTCCTTTTGATCCCCATGAGGGCCACCTGAGAAATCTGGAAAATTTGAGTCACTCACCAGGAGGAGGGATGCTGTGAGACAGCAAACACACGTGTGAGAGACCCCAGAGCCTGGGGCACTGGCTGAGGGTGCAGGTGGTGAGGCTGTGAAGCCCCATGAGCTCAAGCACTGGAAGAGGAGAAAAAATGAACATGCTCCACTCAGCTCTCACAGGCTTTAAGAAACAGATCCACGAGATGCAGCTCACTCATGAGAGGCTGCTGTCTACAAAAGAAGTGGTGGGGTTTCAAATAACAGGATTTGAAATGTTTTTTGTAGCAGCCCTGCTCAACAGACCCCTACAAGGATATTTCTCACTTAATAAATTTCTATTTTAAGCTTTTTAAAAAATGTAAATATATGTGAATTGTATGTCATCATGAGACCAAAGCAGTTGTGAAACATAAGACAATGGCCAATTCCAGCTTTATCCCATCCTGATCAACGCCTTTCATGTTGCTACTCCTCCAGATCCTTCCAGTACATTTTAGTAGGATGAAATCTAGTCTTGAATTACAAAATTTACCAACATTACTTTTTCATTATTTTTTCATTTTAAAATCTAAAGATGTTAAAACTTACAGGGGAGAAAAAAAAAAACCCTCAAAAATAATAATCTTTGCAAAAGAAAACTCATAAGAAAACTATTTTGGTTGTTCAGATTTGGGTTTTTTCACCTGTGAGCTGATTCTATATTCAAGAGAAAAAACACTCCAACTGGAACTGGTTAAAACTCAAAGTTCCACCTCATTTTCCTGCTGCTTCATCAAACCTCCACTTGCTTTAACCTGTTTTGAGTAATCTCTTTGTACTAATCCACTAGAAAAAAATAAAAAAGGAGGAAAAAGTCCAACAGTGATTTCCTTTTAGCACTAATTAGGAACATGTTTTACTAAGAGCAAACAAATTGGTGTGGAAGACTAAGACACAAAGAACACTTTTAAATTGAAAATCATTGATTTTATCTTTAATCATTGCTGTAAAATTTTTCCTAAAATATGGTATACATCATTGTTGTGCTGTTTCATTTTAATTTTTTATTTAATTTTAAATTTATTTTTCCTTTTATTTCTTCATCTGGAGTTTGAATATCTACAGGAAGCAGACTAGCATTAAGAGAAAAAGCCTCTCATGAAAAGCTACAGCCATTAAATTATAATCACTCTAAATAATAAAGAATTTAATAATTAATATAGAGCAGTTATATAATACACCTGACAGACAACTCTGGAATAAAGCTGTGTGGCAAAGCACAACCAGAGCACAAAAGCATTTATGCATAAGCATAGCATTGTATTTGTGCATAACATTAAACACTCTTCTCCAAGAGTTTCCAGAATTAAAAGTGATACTTCAGATACTAAGAGAAAACAATTTGACAACTTTGAGAGACTCTATACTCCTCAGAAAATTGATAGCATACAGTGACATTGTTTTGCTAGGACAGGATTTATGTCTGTAGGAGTGAAATACAATGTAAGGCAAAAATCCTTTCAAAGCTGATTAAAACTAGAAAAGTAGAAGTATGCATTTTTTTCTCATGTATGAATATTGCAGTATGAGACTGAAGAACAGTAGAAAAAATTTAAATGGTTTGGGCATAAAACACTAGATTAAATAACCTCCATAAGATGCACAAAACTGCTGTATAAAACTGATGTAATGGTTTTTCATTACAAGTGGGATCAAAAGTCCATTGTAGTGCTTTAAATGAGAGGGATTAGTGTCTAACTGTTCTAATATAATTTTTGCCTTTTGTCTAAGACAATGTTAAAATTGTAGGTGAAGAAAGCTGAAGCTTGTTTGGAGTACGAGAGTAAGCGGAATTTTGGAAGCAGGTAATTCTAAGAACAGTTCAAAAAAATTTAAAAAGCTTTTCCTTGAAACTGATAGCAAAGCCTTAGCATAAGCTACGTAAAAAAGTCAGTTGTCCCATTAACTTTGTTTCTGACGAGTCTGAAAGTTAAAACCACAGTGATTAGTGTGATAAGGGGTTTTAAACCTTACCTGAAGTGAGCACATTTTAGTGCATATGCATCTAAGTAACAGCTACCAATCCCTTGATATTTACAGCATTTGATGGAAATTTAAGTCATAGAATGTATCCATAAGAAAAAGAAAAAAAGAGAGAAAAAAGACTGGAACAGAATGATAATCTCTTGATTATCTATTGTGATAATCTATCATGTGTTTTATATAGTTACATACTTGACCAAAACTTTTAACCACCCAAATTCTAAGATTCTCAGTACAAAATTGTATTAAAAAAGTACTTAGGCACAAGTTTTATCTCTTCACTGCCTTATAAAAAATTCCTTCTTCTGCAATAGCATGTACAGATCCATGGGAGCTATCAATGCAAGTCAAGTGCTCTTACTGCTTTTCAGTAAAAGACATACAAATTCTCTTGCTTCCTTATGTTTTGGGTAGGTACAGAAAAATCTAGCACAAATCTCTTGTTTCTAGATTTAAGTAACTTTGATTTAAACAAGAACGATGGGATGTAAGACAACAAAGGTCAAAACTCATGAGCAAGCAGCAGCCACAAATATATAAAACACATCCTAGAGAAGAAATCACACTTCTTGTGTGAGAGCAGTCCCTGGATCTTCACTTGCATATCTGGAAGTCTGGGACCCTCAAATTCCAGCTAAAATCTTTTCCTTATTCCTGAGGCCCTCCTCATCTCAATGGTCTAGAGGGAACAGAGATGTCCTGGCCACAGTCCTGGTAGAACCAGTACCAGGAAAAAGAAGAGAAAACAGAGGAACCGGGATTTACAGCACATATTGCAGAGTTCTAGCTAAGGTTTGCCTTGGGTTTAAGCCCACCCTGCTTAAATCACTTTTTCACTTAACTACATCATGCTAGTCCTCACTGCAGCAGTACCACGAGTGAACATGGGGGAAAACACAGCTGCTGAACAGAACAGTGCTTGTGTTGCATCATCCTCTGCGCTGGCCTATCTGCAAGAGGAGTTGCTGGCTCCTTTTCAATCACACCATTGATGGGGAGAGCACTGCTGTTTGGCAGCACCTCTGTTTTCCATGTGCAGCACCAACTTGCTTTTTCTTTGCTCTGCTGAATTATTTCTGGCACGCACCAGTGGAAATATTCCTAGAAATGGAAGTTTCTTAGTTAAATGGAAAATATTCTATAACTCATGTATCCAATTTGTGCACTGTTTCTGCAGGTGCTTTTCAATCCTGAGTTCTAAAGGACAGGATTAATACAATTCATAGGGAAAGCATTTCTCACTTCTGCAACTGGTATTGAGACCATGTTAACCTGCTGCACCACTTGTGTTGTTCCATCTGTGTGCAGAATGCCCCCATTCTTGCAGATTTTGAAGCTGCTGTTTTATTCAGGGGTAGCAGGTCATGGGTTTTCTGTTATTTCTTGTGCGTTTATGTGGGAGGGACAGTGGAGCTACCATGACAACTTCATGGACTCTTCTGGAACAGCCATTAATGACAGTCCTTTCCTGCTCATGTTCCTACCCTGAAAATACTGAATCCTTTCACAGCTCTGACACATGCCCCACCCCACCCCTTCAGCATACCAAAAACACTTTGCAAGACCAGGAGAACTGACAGGAGAGATGAGAGAGCAGAGAGCAGAGAGCAGGCTGACAGGTACAGCTGTAGGACACACACAGCTCAATGGACAGGTCAGGCAACCGTGCTGAGTCTGGTGAACAGTAGCAAAGGTGTTGGGAGGTACAGGGAAATGATGGGTGGATACAGACACAGCCTCGTCATGCTTCATTGCCAAAAGTTATAGCACACATTGCTGGAGAGGCAAGAGCCCTGAGAGACAGCTGTGTTTATCCTTAATGCTTGCATACCCCCAAAAGAAATATTATGTACACATATTTTTACCTACTGTTAAGTCCCTAAGCTCGTATCTAAGTTTTTTTAAACAAAACAACTATTTTGGGCATTTTTCTACCATTCTGAAGTTTTTTCAGAAGAGGTCCAAGGAGAGAGTTACAGGTATCATTCAGCTAGGTCCAGTTCCAAAGTGGCAATTCATCTACAGCAATAACTACTCAGATTGAGACTTTTGTTTATAAAACTGTCCTTCTAAATTTCCTGATTTTGCATATGAAAATGAAGTAATGAACAAACAGAAAATATACTCTGATACTGCATTTTTGATAACGTATAAGTTTGTTGTCTTTTTTAACTTGGGACATGATGTTCTCAGATGTACTGTTTTTATTTCCTTCAGTGGGGTTTTCCACATCTTACGAGATTTTTACAGGACATGCTGTAAAACCTCTGTGGATGAAAGATAATTACATTCAACTGAAAACAAAAGCTAAATCTGTCATGATCTAGCTTGTGCATTGTCTGTTTCCTTCAATAGCTGATACTGGTTTTGTGAAAACCCACTCACTGACCTGAGTAAGAGAAATTGGGTAAATCTGTTTTGAAGAGGTCCAATTTCCTGCTCCTCTTTTCTTAATGAAAGCCTTCTGTACACCCCATACAAATGTTTCATTGAGCTTAAACATAAAATTACCTGCTCTCTGATACCAAATGATATGCTTCTAAATCATCTAATTCCCATCCACTTGAAAATAAAAATTATTCTATACCTTGACCTAGCCTAGAGTGTAATTTAACACTCAGGAAAGAACTATACACATAATTTGAAGTGGAGAAAAACCATCTGAATTTCTCTGCTTCTTGCATGAGACATTTTCTTAGAGGAACTGTGTATGACTAATTTAGTTCTATATCAGAAAGAAAACAGGCCTCTTGAAAATAAAGTTGAACAGAATTATCACAATAAATTTGTGTAAGAGCATTCCGGATAAGATGATCTTTTTCTAAAATTATATTACTACAGCTATTATAGCAATCATAAATAAAAGTTTTAAAGCCAGTTTTAAAAGGACTGTCTCCAAATTAAATTACAATTTTTCTCAGTACTTAATTTTTGGTGGAAACAAATAATGAATTAATGAAATCAACTTACAGGTTTAAATACTGCATAAATTATTTTTTCGTACTACAAATGAATTTCTCTTGCAGCTTCATTTGGTTGTCAAGCAAAACCAACAAATGCAAAATATAACTTCTGAAATATTTAATCTATTTCCCAGATGTTAAATAGTACTACTACATATAGGAAAATTCAGTAAATGTTAATAAACATTTTTTAAAAATTAAAATTCAAAATTATATACTTATAATCAAACAACATTTGGTTTTTGTTTTTTTCCTGTTTGGTTGGTTGCTGTGTTTCTTTAGAGATGTGGTTGTTAAAATATTCTGTGTTGGTAACAAATGACCAACACAGAAGAGGGGGAGACACAGGAATCTCTGCTGAGGTGACTAGATACCAAACTGGCTTTCTGCACAGAACAGGCACAAGGGGACACAGCCAGCCACAGCTCCTCTCCAAGTCTAAGACAACAAGCAATTAGAGAGGTGCCTCAGGGAGCCCACAGTGTCCAAAACCCAGGTATGGCACTAACAATTTCTGTGCTTCTAAAATTCACTCCAAAACTGAACCCATCAGCTTGAGGTGGCACATCCCACAAGAGTGCTGAAGACATAAAGCACCACACACAAGAAAGTCTCTCCTTTTCACAGGCTGTTGGGTCACCAATTCAGCTACCTTGGCTCAGCCATCGCAAATACACAAATCATCAGAACACTATCTCTTAAAAAACCTAATCTGCTATTAATTTTTTGAAGTGATTTGCTATTTCCTACCGGCTTAAAGCCATCCTAATGAGTGAAAAATTTGGATGAATATTTCCATTCACAGTTCACCATGCAGAGCGGAAGAAGTGCAACAGAGCCTGGTGTTGACACCCTCACTGAGAGTTTCCTGGTTTCTGGATGGTGTACTGTTGGGCATTCACCATGATTTGCACGTGCAAGAAAACTTTATGCACCAAGGCAGTGTAAGTTAGGATGGTAAAGTCTCCTTTTTTCCCTTGTCCTACTACAATAAGTCATTCATGGTGATATACCTACCAATTCTAGGGACTGAGGAACAAGTCTTCAGATTTGCTGTGCCGTCCAAATTATTGTGCTGGAGAGGAATCTAAAATGAATTTAATATCAATTTACATTACTAAAAACTACAGTTTTGGCTTTTTCAGCTTTCTCAGCAGGGATTCTTACATTTATAAGATTTAATTTTGATTTATTCTTCAGCAACACCAAATTATTTTTGTGAGATCTAAACCCAGTAAAAAATAAATATCTGAACTTGTTTATTTAAACATTATTATATGGGAAGTGACTGATGATTTTAAACCTACAGAAGAAGCAACTGGGATACATTTAACTTTTTATTATTGCCACAGTTAATTCCTCCCTTTTACAGCCACAACACTATTTATTAGTTAGAAGATGATTTGGTGGGATTCCTCTGTTCAAACTTTGAAGTATATCACAGTGTATGCAGTATATCACGCTACCTTGTCTGGGCTCTCTGTCAAGAAGCTGAGGAAGACAGGCACTTCTAAGAGAGCATGATTTGTTTGATTTCCTATAGACACATACCACAGGATAGGATTTAGTTTCATTCTGGAACTACCTGCATCTTTCTTTAGGGTGGTTCAAGACAACTTGCCCAGATGCAAATACCTGGGTAAGTTGTCTGAATTTTTACAGATATCCCACATGACACAGGTTTCATCCACTGAGATGACCTCCTTACAAAAACAAGGTGAGGGAAAACAGAGAACCAATAAATTATTCCCTTCTTGCACAATGATTTAGTGCACGTAGTAGCACAGTTTTGAAAACAAATTTGAAGGACAAATGTTTCAAAAAACGGTTTTCAAAAAGGCCACTACAGAAGACAATACCTGCTCACAAAAAATAATCCTGCTATCACTTACACCTGTACAAATGGAGTGCAGCACAAAGAGAACAAAAACTGAGCTCAGCCAGAGATGACTCCTGCTGCATTGATCTATTTGGGCTTATGATTTTTCTTGAAATTTCCTACCATTTAATTAATTTAAGCTAATTGTTTACCTTTTCCCATTAACAAAGTAATTCAAAGGTCTATGACTGTTCAAATATGAGTTAAGGATTTTCCATTTCTGTTTCCACTTGTGTTAGCCAGGAGATTCAATGACCTAGGCACCAATATCAAAAACAAATATGGGCATAATTAACAGTGCAGATTTATTCTAGATCTGACTCAATACTTTTTTGTGACAAGAAAGAGGAATTTCCCCTAACCCCACTCAGCCTCCTAGATCAGTAACAAGAACATTCCTCTGAGATAAATCAAATAATGGTTTAAGTTCCCTCTCAGAAAAATCTTCTTGAGGGATCCAAACTCAATTAAGATGAATGTCCCAGCTTCTGGACTGTCATTTTGCTCTTTCTTTGTGGCAAACTAATATTTAGTTACTTATACATAGCCAAAAAAAAAAAAAAAAAAAAAAAAAAAAA